>JABUQX010021149.1:0-5000 GCA_015478945.1 Trachelipus rathkii | reverse complement strand
TATATATATATATTCTTCTTCTTCTTATTCTTATATATATGTTTAAGGAGGATGAGAAGGCTTCAACTTTAATAGAGCGCGTGACTCTGTTTTTACATATTTTGATGATTTGTATGATACGCAATATTGTGACGTTTTGATAATATATGTCTTTTAAAATTAAATTTACTTTTATTTTCATTATTTATGGAAAATTATTTGTCTTTCAAAATTAAATTTAATCTTTATTTATGGTTTCTGCTGTATAAATGTTAATAGTGCTAAGCTTGAGGCAGACAAATCTTGGGTGGCATAATTACATATATATAATATATTATATATATTATGTAATATATATGTATGTAATAATATGTATATATGTATGTATTAATATTCTATATTATATCATTTAAAAACATATATGCTTATGTAATATTACTTATATATATCATATATATAGTATACATATATATATATATAATATATAACATATATATATATATATATATATATCTTATATATATATATATATAATATGTATTATATGTATATATATATATATATATATATATATATATATTATATATATATATAGCATATGTATATATATATATATCATACATATATATATATGTAATATAATGTATATTATATATATATATATATATGTATATATTATTATATATATATATATATATATATATGTATATATATATCTATATATATGTATATACTATATATATATATAGAGTGTGTAGTGCGTTTTTGAGTGTGTGTTACAACTGTCCTCCATGACAAACTCATTTACAATTATCATAGCATTAATAGTAGCAGTTGATATGCCTATCCATATTGGAATATATTATTATTATTATTATTTATTTATTATTATTGTTATATTATTATTATTATTATTATTATTATTATTATTATTATTATTATTATTATTATTATTATTATTATTATTATTATTATTATTATTATTATTATTATTGTTTATTTATTATTATTATTATTATTGTTATTTATTATTGACTATTATTATTATTATTATTATTTATTATTCATTATTATTTGTATTATTATTATTATTATTATCATTACAGTTAAGCTCTAGGGGTGGACGGAAAGGCCTGCTGCGGGGGTGAAACTGGCTCCAACACATACACATGCTCGCATTGAAAACTGTATGTGACGTCATTCTAAGAAGCAATCTATTGCATCCAGGTTTTCTATGCGCTGAGCATTAACTTTTATATTTTCATTTAGGCTGTAATCTTTACATTTATTATTTTGTTTTCTTTTTTTTTTGTAAGCGTTAACTTTAATATATTTTATTTACATCTCGCTTTCCGCTTTGTAGGCTCTAACTTTTGTTTTTAATTATATTTTCTTTTTGCATATTCTATTTATATTTCGTTTTCTTTTTTGTAAATGTTAACTTTAAAACTTAAATATATTTTCCATTAAGGTATGATTTTAATACTTTTTATATACCATTTTCTTTTCAAAGTGGAACATTTTTTCCTTTTAACCTCAAAATGAATTATTTCTTTAATTTTTTTAAATTTTTAATTCTATTTTTTTATTCTCTTATAGTTTGCTTATAAATTTTAATTTATTTACCCAAAAGCAGTAAGGCAATAAAGCAGTAACGCAAACCCCCACCCCACCTTCCGTGATCATTTGCTCAATTAATTAAATCCATTTTGTACCTTCATTTTTGCATTATAATCTCGCTGACGACATAAATATAATATTTCGTTTCAATTTACCGTATAAAAATAAGTTCTTTGTAGAAAAAATATCATAGTAAAGAGGGAAATATAAAACAAGTTTTCATTTTAAGGCATTAGTAACATAAGTACAAACTGCATAATCAGTGAGTGGTGGTGACAACTGTATATATATAAATATGGTTTTTCACCATCATATATCATACAATATCATGTACTGTGTTTTCATTTGTACTTGTAAGATATTGAAAATTCACACCAGATTTTTTATGAGCACTCTCCACCAGTTTGAGTGATCTTTTGATATAGCTATTTCGAAATACATTTAAAATTTCTTCAAAATCTTGTAAGTAGGAGTATACTGGCCTAATTATTTTCTATAAAGTAAACAAATAATAATAATTAATAGTCTGATAATAATGTTATTGTTTAAAATAGTGTTCTTAAAATTTATATACCGTAATTGATTGAACCAACTCTAGACTAGTGACTTTAGCGTTGTTAAACTCTATAAGGGCGAGTTTCGGCTTTGACACTCTATCCACTTTCGTAATAAATAGAAAAATTACTTGAAATAGTAGAAAAATAAGAGGATCTTAATTAAATCAATGTAGCTCTCTCTCTCTTTCTGTCTCTTTCTCTCTCTCTTCATCTCTCTCTCTCCTCTCTCTGCCTCTCTTCTCTCTCTCCGTTCTCTCTCTCTCTCTCACTTTGCCTTGAACTATATATATAGTATATAGTATTTTGGGTTGTTTTTTTTATTTTTTGTTTTATTTAGTTTATTTTTATTTTATATTCTATTTAGTATTATATATTAGGTTGTATGGGTGCCTTTGGGCTCGCTCTTTTTTCAGGTACAGGGCTTGGTGCATTGCTGTGGGTTATATCTATGTAGGTGTTTGAGGTGACGTGTTTTAAGTCTATGGGATTCAAGGGGGGTCCGCCGAGGGTCGACCTAATAAATTGGCCCTTAGCTTGTGCGTGAATCTGAAGAGAGCAAAGATTAGCCAAATAGGTTCAGGTTCGAGCGTGAATGGAACGTAATCCCGTCGCAGACGAGATTACGTCGGTGCGCGAGCGCGCGCGCACACTATACACACTGCAACTCACATTTATTATTATTATTATATTATTTTTATTATTTTATGATATATTATTATTGATATTGATTTATTATTATTATTATTAAATTTATTATTATTCTTATTATTATTATATTAATTTATTACGAAGATTCGCTTCCCGAAGGGAACGATTCTGAGTCGAAAACGATACCTGTAAGGAATCGTTTTTTACTCACCTCTGGTTCAGGGCTCCGGCTCCGGCTCCGGCTCAGCATCTGATTCTGAATATATATCTATCGGAGGTTAGGTTACAATATTGGGTTAAAATTCGAGGATGTTATATGGTGCGTAATCTCGTCGTAAACCGAATTCGTACCCCTGGGGTCCGCGAAGGGGGACCCTCACCCCCCTTAAAATTAAAATGATCGTTAGAAGATGAAACTTGGGAGAAAGGAATGGATTGGATCGCGAGGACGGAGTCGGAGTCGGAGACGGGGTTGGAGTCGGATTCAGCTTTGGATTCCAGAGACCCCCTCGGAGGGGTCTCCAGTTTTGAAAAAAGAAGAATGCATGGAAGCAGACAGAGAGAAGAAGAAGAAGAGAAAGGAGAGAAAGAAAAGAAGGAGGAGGAGATAGGGAGATGAAGAAGGAAGGAAGAAATGGAGGAGTTAAGGAGTGCACAGTCTGGGTACGGGTGTAGGGAGCCGTGCGTCCAAGTTATAACGATTCGTATACAACAATAGTTGGTGTTCTTTATATATCTATTGGATCTGTAGAATTTCGAAAATATGGTTTTTCAGAACATCAGAAAAATAAATAAATAAATAATAAATAAATAAATAATTTCCTTATCATCAAAGTGTTCAATGTTTTACGTTTTTACAACCTAAAATAGTACATCCAGTAAATCAAACCACCATCCAGCCACATTCCTCACACCCTGGATCCATGATCTATTGATCTACTGATCTATTGATCAGGTCCACATTCGGAGTCATTTTGCTTAAACGATGACATAAATCAAGTTCTATACAAGATCAACAGATATATGCTGCGTAACAAAGTTTTCACATAATAAAGCTTACTTAGCCATCAATCTGAATATGAATTAATCCCACAACGAAACCTAGCCATCTTAAACAGGAATAGAATCGTCAAGATTTCAAAGTTTCACACTTAACAACAGTATAGTAACAAACATAGCATGCAAATACGTACTTATTCGGACATACTTTGTCAAAGCTGTTCTAACATAACAATGTTAATTTTACATTCTCATGGATATTAACAAAAATTTACCATAATCTTGTGTAATTATAATACAGACCAGCGAAAGTTGCTAAACGTAACAAGTTTCCAATATATAGTCACTAGCATTACCAAATAAGTAATATACACGATAACCTGAACACTCTTAAGCAAGAATAAACTGCTGAACATTAACAACGATCCAAATTAACAGTAAAAGTAACTAACAAGACTCCCAAAAACATATTCCATTTATCAAACATATATCCAACATGCAATGTTAATTTTACATTAACAAGATATTAACACAAAATTACATATAACCTTACTTACCAGATAAATTATGGTAAGACAAACAAAGAAGTTTTACTCTCTGTAAGCATAAATGAACTAACATACTTACACACACAACAGGCACCACGCTACATTAACACCTTTAGTCAATAAGGCGCATGAGCGGGAAGTAAAACAAGTTTTCATTTTTATAAATATAATTTCATTGGAAAAGTTTGAGATAAATATCAACATAAGTTATTTTTAAATTTTAATCATTTTTAAGAGAACATAGGTTCAACAGTAACCTGGTCGTCATATAGTCATCTAAGATTACACGCCTTTGAAGAATGTAAGTATAAAGGCCTTCAGCGGCACTAAACATTTTTCGGCATATTTTGTTTCAGCAGCCTCATTCTCTCATACAAGAGTGAAGTAAACTCATCCAAGCTGAGTATTACCGCTTCCGTATACTGCATTATACGGAACCACATGTTTCGGGGTAAATATCATAGATTACAAAATGTGCTATATGTATTATGTCCGCAAGTATGTCATCATCGTTAAGATATTTCGTTTTTTATTTTTAGCAATGCTGTAATATTTTCAGGTGTTCGAATATGAACTATACATTGCGTAGAAAGGTCACACATCGATGGTTCAGTAAGTGGCCGTAATCAAGGGTTTAATATTGTCACAC
>JABUQX010021148.1:30000-37550 GCA_015478945.1 Trachelipus rathkii | reverse complement strand
GTCCTAATATTAGTGAACGAAAAGGCTGATGAGTGGAGAACATTCTTTATGGAGCAGAAAGATGATACAACAATAATCAATAGAGAGACTCATATAAGGTTCTAGAGGTGACTCTTTCATACAGCCAAGAAGTGAGGACCAGTGATAGACATTGTAGAAGGAATGTAGAAGAGGTCTACACTATGGGACAGTCGGAGGGTTCACATAATAGACCACGGGCCATATATGCATGAGTTGTTAGAAGGGGTGAGGTACCTGATCAATGATGATAGTACTGTACTGGAACAAGAAAAAGTTTACGATTCGATGTATATTACGTACCAATGACCATGTCGAGAGGACCCGCTGCCAAGAACAGCCGAAATGTGATGAGAGGGTCATTGAATACGAAAGGAGAACTGAGGCACGAAGAAGGGCATCAACTGGACAAATGAAGTGAGGTCAAGTGGTTATTTAGTAGTATTGGTTGTTGAATTTTTTTTTCTTTTGAAGATTGTGTTACAATCTTGAAGGGGGAGTTGTATGGCGGATTGGTTGATGAACCAAGTAACTCCTCAAATGCAAATTGAAATACGAAGGATTTCGTGAGCGAAAAAAGATATATTTATTCTTGGATGGTTTTGTGAGCAACGAGTCGTTCAAAAGTTCAAGTGGTTCGTAAATTGGATTTTGCTATAAAAGTTTTCAGCATTAAAGTAATTGTTAACAAAAAGTATATTGTTATCAGAAGTGTTATTGTTGCTGCGAAGAGGTTTCAGTGGTAACTATCTTGGAGGTTTCGTGTCCTGTGAAATCGTGTAAGTTAAGTCGAATTGTGTATATTTAAAGTTATAACTCGTGTATAGTAAATTTCTATAATAGTTGATACTTAAAAAGTTTAAAGCATGTAAATATCAGCGAAATTCAATTGTATTTTTCATTAGAATTTGTGTAAAGTTAGCATTGAAAACATAACTTAGAATCAAATATTAAAATGTGGCAATTTGGATAAATTAGGAATAAGGAAAATAGAGTAGGTTTCGTAATGCATTTGAGAACAATAAAAGAAGTGGAGGGTTGAATTTAATATGGTTAATTTTCATAATAAATATAGGTTAGGTTGCGTTAAGTTCAGGAGGTGAAACATATTAGGTGAGAATAAAAAGCTAAGCTGAATAGTGGCAGTATTTGTATTATAAATATAGGTTAGGTTGCGTTAAGTTCAGGAGGTGAAACATATTAGGTGAGAATAAAAAGCTAAGCTGAGTAGGGGCAGTATTTGTATTATAAATATAGGTTAGGTTGCGTTAACGCAATATGGTAGTAAAATATGGTGGCTTTATAAAACGTAAAATTTGTCGTAAAACCGGTTGATATGATTTTGGAGATTTTGAGAAAGTAAACTTATATAACATTTGGGTCAGTTGAGTAGGTTATGTACGTAAACCTTTTAGACGATAAAAGTAACTTGGTAGATAATTAAATAAATAAAGAGTTTAAGGGGGGGGGGGAGGTCGGATGTTAAATCATTATTCTAAACATGATAGAAAACAGAGTAAGGTTGCGTAATGATGAAGCATAAAATGGTTGCTGAGATTAGGTATTAAAGTTTGGAAAGACGTAGGTGAGAAGCAAAGTGTATAATATACTATTTATTATTATTATTATAATTATAATTATAATTACAATTACAATTACAATTACAATTACAATTACAATTACAATTAAAATTAAAATTAAAATTAAAATTAAATTAAAATTAAAATTAAATTAAAATTAATTAAAATTAAAAGTAAAATTAAAATTAAAAATTAAAATTAAAATTAAATTAAATTAATTAAATTTTAAATTTAAATGTAAATTAAATTTAAATTTAAAATTAAATTTAAATTTAATTAATTTAATTATAATTTAAATTAATTTAAATTTAAATTTAAATTTAAATTAAATTTAAATTTAAATTTAAATTAAATTTAAATTTAAATTTAAATTAAATTTAAATTGTTAAATTTAAATTAAATTTAAATAATTAAATTTTAAAATTAAATTTAAATTTAAATAAATTTAAAATTTAAATTAAATTTAAATTTAAATTTAAATTTAAATTTAAATTAAATTTGAAATTTAAATTTAAATTTAAATTATAATAAATATAATAATATAATAAATATAATAATTATAATAATTATTAATAAATTATTAGTAAAATAGTAAATTTATCATAATGATAAAATAGATAATTAAAATATAATAATTATAAATATAATAAAAATATAAATAATTTATATTTTATTATTATTAATTATAATTAATATTAATATATATTAGTATTATTATTAGTATATAATATTTATTATTAATATAATATTATTATTAATATTATATTATTATTAATATTCTTATCATTATTAATATTATTATATTATTATAAATTAATATGATTAATTGTTAAATACATACTTAGAAATAAAATTATTATTATTAATATTATTACTAGTATTACTATTATTCATATTATTAATAATTATTAATTATTATAATTAATTATTAATAGAATTATTATTAATTAATATTATTAATATTATTAATATTATTAATATTATTAAATTATTAAATTATTATTATTACATTAATTATTATTATTATTATATATTATTATATATTAATTATTATATATATTAATTATTATGTATTATATTATATTATATTATTATATATTATTATTATTATATATATTATTATAGATTATATTAATATTAATTAATATTATGAATATTATTCATATTTAATATTATTTTATATTTTAATATTATAAATTTTATAATTTATAATTTTATAAATATTATTAATTTATAATTCTATTAATTTATAATATATTAATAATAATATATTAATGATTATTAATAATTATTTAATAATATTAATATTATCCAATTATGAATATGTTAAACTTTTAAAATTTATGTGTTATTAAATCTTATTATTAGTAGTAATAGTACATTAGTAGTTTATATTAGTTAGTAGTGTTATTAGGATTATTAATAGTATTATTATAGGATTATTATTATAATTATTATCATAGTAGTATAGTAGTATTAGTAGAAGTAGTAGTAAGTAGTAGTAGTAGTAGTTAGTAGTAGTATAGTAGTATATAGTATTAGTATTATTAGATATTTACTTGGCTATATTTGCCCTAGGTATAAGTAGAAGCTAAGTGAAGTCGCAGTACAAAATGTGTAACCATATAATAGTTTAATTATTATTATTATTATGTGATTATTATTATTATTATTATCCCGGATTATTATATTATTATATATTGATTATTATATTATTATTCATTTATTATATTATTATAATATATCATTATTATTAATCATAATAATATGATTTAATTTTATTTTTTATTAAATTTTTTTCGTTTTTTTTGGGGTTTTTTTTTTTTTTTTTTTCATTATCTATAATTTTATTAATTTTAATTAATTTTAATTTTATTTTCCCAACGGAACAATTGGTGTTTTTTTAAAAAAAACCATAAATAACAAAAAAATAAATATAATTATTATTAACCTGGGTCCATTCTGTTTTAAGACCTGTTGAGACCCGACCTGGTGCGGAACTTTGTGACCTGTGCAAACTGGTGTGACTCAGGATCCTTGAAGCATTATCGTCAAAGTGGTCACCGATTGAGGATCAAGCAGATCCGTCCTAATTAAAGTTACTGCAAACCACGTCTGTGTTCCAGTATTGAGTTTAAACTTATTATTTATTTGAACTATTCTATATTCTATACGAAAAACATTATATTCAACACTTCTGTAAGAAAGTTCTTGCTTCTGTTATGCGAGCACTTTACTGTAGTATATTCATATTAGTACCTATAAATTAACTTGCTTGTATATCCGTATATAGTGACTAATTGTAAATTAGTGTATATATTAATATTATGTAGTAATGATAATATAGATTAATGTATTAGCAGAAAGTTAGGAATTATATGATATATATATAATTAAATATATATAATATAAATAATATATATAAATATAAAATATATAATAATATATTTATATATATATATATATATATATTAATATAATATTAATATATATATAGATATAAAATAATAATATATATATAAATATATATAATATATATATATATATACCAGAGCTGGGCGCGCAACTAGAAAACTAAAACATCTACAGGAAAATAAATAACATTCTTGATTTCAGCAAGCAATTTTTATTCATCGGGAATAAACTATACATAAAATATAATATATATATATCTAATATATATATATAATATACATAATATAATATATAATATAGTATATATATATATAACTCAAACTTCACAAGTAGAACTCTGTAATGACCTATTGTAAAATTCCTGTCATTAGTTAATCCAAAACTTTATGGTAAAATAATCTTCCTTACTAATGTTAACTTTTATAATAATGAAATTTTCACGTTATCTTTATCTATGGTGATTTATTTCTCTTTTGAACCCCTGTTATAGCACTTGTTATCTCTTGCCTGGGCTCAGATGCACCACGCGTACCGTCACAGCACGCTACGAGTATGGTTGGATCCACACTCCCCACACAGTCGTCCTCACAGTAGTACCGAGAACCAGTACTCATATTCAATCTTTTTGAGGTGAATTACCCGTAGAGTTAATATTCAGTTTAAAAAAAATAAAAATCAATATTGTACCTTTGGCATTATATATATACATATCGAGTAATAAGCAAGCATCATCGATTTCATTAAAAAAATATAATTATATATTACAAATATTATTAACTAATATAATTTAATCTTCGCAAGAAAAGTAGTACTTATATAAATAATTTTTTAATTTACTAAAAATTTAGTTGATTATATTCAACCTACTTAAATTAAAATATTATATATAACTCATCATATTCAGTGTATATAGTATAATAGTTATCTATTATCAGCCCCTGCTCACTACTTATTCGGAGTGGGGTAAATACTATTATATAATATATTGAGATATACTGATATATATATATATTATAGTATATATATATATTTATAATATATATAATTAATAATATTTTATATATATTATAATATATATATATATATATATAATATAATATATATAATATAATAAATATTAATATTAATATATATATTATTAATTTAATATATATATAATAATATATTATTAATAATATATATAATAATATAAGTAATGTATAGACTCTATTTATAATGTTGTTTTTTATTTTTATTAATATTTAATTATATGTTAAATATAAACCTATTGCTAGAGAATGTATGATATATTAATAAATCATATTAATATATATAATATTACTATATATAAATATTTATATATTATAATAATATTAAGATATAATATTATATTTAATAATAAAATATAATTAATAATATATATATAATATATATAACTAAAATTAATATATAATACATATATATACATATATATATATATAATATAATATATATATATATATATATAATATAATATATATATATATATTAAGAATATAATAATATTAAATATATATAATATATAAATATGATATAATATAATATATATTATAATTTATATATATTATTATGTTCTAAAGTCTATATATAAATATATATTATAATACTATATACTATATCATATAAGCCATTAAATATATAATGTATACTAATATATATATAATATCGTTTACTAAAGTATTTATATACATATAGGCAATAATAAGTAGATAATTAAAAATCTCAATATTAAACAATATCTTGTATAATAACTGAAATAAAAAATTAAATACATTCTAAAATAGGCCTTTAATTCCTCTAGTCTGTCTAGTTCTACTAGGTATATATATATATATAACCTTCTATATATATATACTATATACTATATACTATATCACTATGCTATAATATATATAGTATAATATATATATATATATACCACCTATCTCTTGCTAGGAATGATATAAGTGATTTATGTTATAATTATATAATATACATAATATAAAATATATATTAATAGTCAGCATCTAAAGGCCAGGCCTGTAACTAAAAAACTATAACAGCAACACGAAAATAATATCATTTTATTAATCAGAGACATTTTACCCCTGAAACTCTCACAATAGAGAATACACAAACGCTTTTTTGAAAAAATTAAGTTTCTTAAAAATTTGAAAAAACTTAGGCCTTCTTGTGTGTATACACTGCGCCAAGACAGAATGTCTTGCTTAACTTTCCGATCCACGTCACAAAGCAAGCGAAAACTGGTGCAAATGTCACTTCTTTTTAAACTACGAATACTTAACGGGTAAACAAAACGATCATAGATCTGGTTTCTCGAACGCCACCAAAATGGGATCTCGGTGGTGCTCTCACACACGTCGTGTCCCTCCGTCGGCTCTACACCCCTAAAAATGATATAAAAAGAAAAAAAAATTACCACATTTCTTTCCAAAGCGTAAAATAAACTGGGTATTGCAATTTGCTATCTTTACTAATTTCAAGGTTCAATCACAAGCTTTCACTTGCAGCGTTGAATTATACTCAATATTTATGTGCATTAACTAAAATATATTAGAAGTGAGAGAAGTATATCACTCTCCTATATTATTCGCATATATATTTTGCTATCCGAAGATCAAAAATGTATTTACTTTCCTGTAATGTCTATAGTTTCTAGTATTACACACTGCCTTACCTCTCGGTGATGCTGCTATATATATATAACTCCATATATATATATATATATATAAATAAATATTATAATAATATATAATATATTTTTTTATTTATTATATAATATATAATAATTTGTATTATATATATAATATATATATATATATATAATATATATATATATATATATATAGATATTTATATATATATCACAGCTCTAGAAGACCACAATCCATATCTCAAAACTACAACAGCTACCGGGAAAAGAATACATTGCTGGAATGCTGGCAATTTTAGTTTGGAAAATGTAAAAAAAAGAAAAAAAATTATATCTAAAAACTACAATAACCTACAGCAAAAAGAGTACATTTTGGAATTCTGGTAAAATTGGATAGGAAAATGTAAAAAAAAAAAATTAAAATAAAAAAAATTATTGTTGATAATTATAGTAATATATGATAAAAGAGCCTATTTAGAGACCTTTTATGTACTCTTAAAATAAATAGACTTTCTTATTAAATTTTGCTTTTTTACTAAAGAATACCCCAAGGGTATACCACACCGATGGCAGTAGGGTTTCCGCCCTCAGGAACTACGGGTAGACTTATTCCACCCCCCGGGAGGTCTCGAACCCCGCTCTTTGTATGAGTGTCCGGGTGCTCCGCCCTTCCACTACGGGTATGGGAAAGCGCCCTCCCTTGTTCCCCTCGCTCGAGCCCCCTAAATTGCCGTGAATACCTTTACAAATAATATATATATAGTATATATATATATATATCATAATATATAATATATATATATATATATATAATATATATATATATATATAATATATATATATTATTATATATATATAAAATACAG
>JABUQX010021148.1:12500-22500 GCA_015478945.1 Trachelipus rathkii | reverse complement strand
AAAGCATGCTTTTACTATCGCACTAAAGTCTTGAAATAAATTTAGCAAACAAGCCACAGGGGTTACGAAAAAAATACGTCACGTCTCAAATGCGCCTATAAGGCAAGGCGAATAAGAGACTGATGTTGCAAAAGAAACATTGCTATAAGCGCTAGACGCATAGGTTCGTCCTATGCGCTTTGGCTCAGTGCATCAAACAAAAATTATAGTATCCACAGATCTTATAATTATATAATAGTCATAGTATAATATATATATATAAATATATATATATATTAAACAAATAAAAAACAAAAAAAAAGTAGCCACCTCCAAAGATCTGTACGCCCTAGAAAGAACCAGAATACCACAACAGGGGAATCATGACCAACCATAATCATGGAGTGGGCCAAAGGGGGCGGAAAGAAGATAGAAGTCAACAAAAATACGACGTACCATGCCCATTCAGGAAAGAACTCTAAACAGATATAAAACGAAGTTAAAAATATATTATATATATCTATATCAATATTAAAAATTAACCTATATATATTTATATATATATATATATATATTAAAATTAAAAAGAAATTTATATATATATATATATATATATATATATATATATATATATATATATATATATATATATATATATATATATATATATATATTTATATTATATATCTATATTAAAAATTATATTTATATATTAAATATATATATAATACTATATATATATATATATATATATAAGCTACATACATTTCTTATAAAACAAGAGATAACTATAGACAATTTTTTTCTTTCAGTTTAATTTGAGATATTGTAAATTCTGTAGAGACGTCATGATAATATTAAATTGATATTTGATGTTTTTATATATTTTTGATCCATAGTAGTAGTAGTAGTAGTAATAGTAGTAGTAACATTAGTAGTAGCAGTAGTAATAACAGTATTATTATTATTATTATTATTATTATTATTTATTATTATTTATTATTATTATTATTATTATTATTATTAATTATTATTATTATTATTATTTATTATTTATTATTATATTATTATATATTATTATTATTATTATTATTATTATTATTATTATTATTATTATTATTATTATTATTATTATTATTATTATTATTATTATTATTATTATTATTATTATTATTATTATTATTTATTAATTTTATATATTATTATTTATTTTATATATTATTATTATATTTATATTATTTATTATTATTATTATTATTTATTATTATCATTATTATTTTATTATTAATATTATTATTTTTTTTTTATTATTATTATTATATTAATTATTATTATATAATATTATTATAGTTATTATATATTATTATTATTATTATTTATTATGATTATTAATTATTAAAATTATTATTATTCATTATTATTGTGTTACTTCATTCATTTAAAAAATTCTTTTGGGGGTTTAATTTTTTTTTCCTTTTTTTTTTACTGTTAAATCTTTTACTTTTATAAAAGTTCAAGACAAAATTTCTAATACACAACGAAAGAATCTTAATTTTTTTATTTTTTTTTATTATTATTATTATTACTATTATTATTATTATTATTATTATTATTATTATTATTATTATTATTATTATTATTATTATTATTATTATTATTATTATTATTATTATTATTATTATTATTATTATTATTATTATTATTGTGTTTACTTCATTCATTAAAACTGTTAATTCTTTTACTTTTATAAAAGTTCAAGACAAAATTTCTAATACACAACGAAAGAATCTTAAATAAAAATAAAAAACGAATTCTAATTTTTTTTTTTATTTTATTATATTATTTAATGTTAATATTAATTATTTTTTAGCTTTGATACAATATTATTTGTTTGTATATATTTTATTATAATTAATTGTTATAATTATTATTATTATTATTATTTTATATTTATATTATTTTAATTATTTTAATATTAATTATAATTAATTATTATTATTATTATTTATTTAACCTTTTATATATTTTTTATTATCTATTATTATATATTATTTTTATTATTATTATTATTATTATTATTATTATTATTATTATTATTATTATTATTATTATTATTATTATTATTATTATTATTATTATTATTATTTTGACTATTTTTAAATTACTTGAGTGATATTTTTATTATGATTAATAAGAACATTATACATAAAATTATTAATTATTATTTACTTTTATTATTATTATTATTATTATTATTATTATTATTATATTATTAGCTAACCCATTAATCTATTCTTCATGATTAATATAATGATGTTGAATTTGTTTTTATTCTTTGCTTTTCCATCATAGTATTTCTTAAAAGACGCATCTACATGTAGTATACTATGTCTATGACTAGTATCAACTGTAAAGTGACTGAGAGTATATAAAGGATTGAAATCCTAAAATGTCTCATTCCTGTTTCAGATGCAGAGGTGTTAACATCTAATTTTCTTCCTCTTATATTACAGCGAGTTGAAAAAGAATAGCCAAAACAACTGATAGAGGAATTCCTAGTAAGAGCGTAAAACCCGTATAGCAACTATAAATCATGTGTCTGTGGAAGAGATTTATTCAACAATGAATAAGCACACTTATGAAGAATTAATTACAGATGAAAGCTTCTTTAATAACGATCATAGTATTGAAGAATCATTTGAAAAAATACGCGAGAAGTTGATCACCAGAAGAATTTAAAACCAGATTGTCGATTTATGCATTAAGAAATGCCGTTATAGAATAAGATATTTCACATTGGAGAAACAGTTCCTGACGCGAAAATTCTTACGTTAAATATAAATTATACACGTTGATGCTGCTTAGACCAATGCTGTCGCCGAAATATCTAAGACCCTACAGTTATCTTCTCAATCAGGTGACAAAGCAGCTTTTGCTAAATTTAAAGTTATTGCGAATATTTTTCGTGTCCCACAGGGTAGCGGAAAAACTAATAACACAGATAAAAAGAACCAATATATTAAACACTTCAAATGTACTTTTAAACACCCCATATTCTTAAAGTTCACCTTTCAAAGGTCCTACAGGATATGCCTTCAGTAGCAATTATACTCTATAAGAAAAAACCAGAGAAGAAGCATAGAAAGCAAAAAACATTCACGCTGGTACAAATGAAAACGAAGCAGTAACATTGGCTAATAAATGTGGAATGGAGTATGATAAACCTTTCATTGCAACCGACTTCAAAAGAATATCCGGGTAGACAACGAAAATTTCTGGTCATTGTATTCGGACCTGAGGTAAACGGGCAAAATAAATATATAACCCTTCTAATGAATACAAAACGATCCCACTATTTCGTATTATTGGGTTATATGAACGACAATGATCATTACATGCTAAGCTGAAGATAAGTTCAAGCTATTGTTTCGAGTAACACCAGAAAAGGATGCCTACAGGAACGGCATATTTTGTAACCTTGTTGTTACACATTCAATCATTCAATAACATAACCCAATAAACTGATTTGATGACATATGGATGCCGACAAATGTTTAGACGGCAGATAGTAAAGCATCAATCAATCATGACGTATCTTTCATGAATGCACGAACTGTAAATCGATAAATTTTATAATGCTTGCTATTTTATAAACCACCAGGATAATAAAACGTGCAAGAAAAAAAAATATGTAAAACATGTGTTACCCAAATAAAGCCGATCGTAATGGCAGTTATCATATCGAATCATACCATGTGAAGTTGATTATATAGTCGTAGTCATTCATATTTGCAACATGTTTAGCTACTCTCAGATGTGTCTGCAGACTGCCTTGATATATATGATCTGATTTATCTACATCACCATCATAGTCCTAAGGAGATAAGAGACTCTTCTTTGCGACGTCGTGTTACGAAATCTCAATACGTAGTCTTATATACTTAGATATATATCTATTATGAGTCTGTGGCATTAGAGGTGTATAGGAAGTGAGATACGTTCTTGCGTATCGAAATCATATACCTGTTCCATTCATTACTGTATATGAGAATTACGTAAATGATATCCTCATCATCATTATAGAACAGCCTTATATAGATCGGATCGACGAAGCTATGACTGACGCTACGCGTGCTCTCACCGACTCTAGCAATTCCATGGCTTGCCATCGTTGGCGTCGTCTATCCCAGTGTAATTGCTTTACTCTCATCGCTTATTGAGTATATCATTGTCTGTTGCACTGTGTCTTCTAAGACGAGGATTTGTCATTCATGATACTATCAACTTACATAGTGATAGACGTGCTATCATGCTACAGTCTGCGTAGTATATATAGATAGTGATTCTATAATACTCTAGATTATATGAGCGATTAGTGCGACATACTGCGGATACGTGTAGGCGTAAATTCTCAGAGTCTGCTGAATACGCTGCTGTCTGCGAATGCTAAGATGTCGAATGTACCTTCGACGTTTTTGTATTTCTCTGCGGAGTAGATGAGCTCCTTTGTTTTCTTAGACTGCGCGTCTCGGCAGAGTGGTGATTTATAGCAGCGCTCATGTTTGTACTATGTACGTACAGGTGCTATGCAACATTCTAGTCTGACTCATAATCAACAATATACGAACGTGTCTCATTATCGCGGTACAGGGTAATATCAGTATAGTTACTAGCTGAGTATACAGGAGTAGACATGGTATGTTTTACTCGTTTAATAGCCTCACGAATGTCAGATGCAGTCTCTGTGATAGTGACATATCTACTCGTCCATAGTATATATACTAAGTCTTAATATGTAGTAGCTCGTTGGAATGATATGATATGCAACATAATGTTACCGCTATGTGACATAGTTGATGCACTCTCCATTAGTAGTGACTCGCTCTCGAGTCTATAGAGAGACACGTCTATTCACGACGTATGATAGTAAGCTTACGGTCTATAGCAAATGGTCGAGTAGAGTCAATATATTATGTCTGGCTGATATTACGTACACTATGCTAGTTGTAAGGCTCTATGTTAGTAGCGGTCAATGTGGCTCGCTCCTGAGTCTGCGTCTGTGGCGATTGGAGAGCCACGAATACTGTAGTATGACATAACTTCGTCGTGTGTCTGCTGACATGATATTGACTGCATCCTCACTATTGTTATGCGGCTCAATTGCCTTGCGTATCTATGTCGCCTTCGTATGCAGCAATCTTAAGTCTATCTCGAGTTAACAATACTAGTCGGTGCTATCTCACTCATGTTCTAATGATCCTCGTCGAGAGCACTTGTGTGTGATGGTTCTGACAACACAGCTGATCTGCGCTGAGAGCTCAAAATGCAGGGTATTATTACTAAGACTAGTCCTAGTGTTATTACATATCCCTATATAGGTTACGTGAGAACGCTGGACGATCTATGCTGAGCAATACTTTAGTCTCTGCATATGTAGCTGATATACTATAGCACAGTGATGACTATATGTCTCACTAGACTTCAGACTCGTACATCTTCCTCATGATGGCGTGATCACCATATAGTTGAGACTGACACAATACTATAATCGGACAGTATCGACGTCTACGATAGTCTGTAGACTTCATCTGAGAGCATACACATTTGGCCATACATATCAACATATATACATGCAAATGGTAATAAGATCTTTCATTAATCAACAAGTGAAGCATTGCAGTGTCGAAGGCATATTAACACGTTGTCAGTCACTGAGAGCATCGCGGTTCGTTACGTGACATTCACTAACTCAGCGTGATACGGATAGTCAAAGTATCTATCTCAGATATGATATACTACTATGTATCATAAGCATATTGCGTCTATTAGAGGAAAGAATACAGTGAATCTGACACATCCGACATCACATAGTCCGTACAACAGTCTTCCGATTATCGCATGTACTAGAGTATTCCTCATGCCTCCCTGTTGAATATGTATAATATGTCAGCTCTGTCTCTAGGTCTACTCATCGAACATAAGCCTCTATCGCTCTCACTATCGTATCGCTAATGATCACTTAAGCGCGTAATATCATGCTCTTCTCAATATATGATATCAGTATATCGCGCATTGAGTCGACATATCGCTCTCATAATACTGATAACTGATGCATGCAGATTACTTAGATTATCTAGATGGATTCGATCATCTATGTCACCCTAAGGTGCGTGTTCATATGTTGCGGTCTCATCAATCAAGCTCTGAATCTTCTCTTAAACGTCACTCTGAATCGTAATGTGGTCGTGGTCCAATCCAGGTGTAGAGACTGAGTCGTCTTAGTTCGTGCGCTATAGCTGATTTTCATTTTGCGTACATGACGCCGAATGCACGCCATGTATTATAAGTTATCAAGTTGCGATATCTCTGTTATCCTTCATATTCTTATAAGACGAGTGTATATAGCAGTAGATTATCTCTTGGTATAGCCTGACTGTACTATAGTATATAATCACCTCACATACGTTTACTTCGAGTATCTGTCTAATCTAATATGGTCCTCGCCCATAGTAGAGCTGCTGCTGTAATACCATATAAAATGATATCAGTTCTTAGACATTGCGCGCCCAAGAGGATGAGACCATCCGTGTTAATAATAGAAAATTATATAATGCTCCTATCTCGCTAATGGCATATCGTCGGATATGGTGTATTAATGGTAATTATGTAAAGTCCAGCATTTATTTGTATAGGTAGTTTCAATGCATGTGACATCAAATAGACTTTAATAAGGAAAATAAGCCATCACTCCTATTAATTCTACTTCTTAGACCGATACACACTCACATTGAGATCAAGGAAAATGTTGTACCAGAGAAAGTGGCTTTCTAAATATAGTAAGAGTTTGGAAGCGAATGTAGTCACAAAAGAAGAAACAATCAAGATCCTGCACCATAATCGATTATAAATATAACTGTTTAAGAATGTCACCAGCTATAATCAATGACCGTTGTCAACAAATAGCGATGCCGAATAATTCATTGCCATCAGCCATACTGAGCGGTTCGTACATATATGTAACACAAAGGTAAGGAAAAAAGATAATGTATTTAGATTATACATCTCTCTATCCATTTGTACAGAACGACATTGAATATCCCTGCGGACCACACCTGAAAAAACTAATAGGTGACAAAGTACCTGATATTGAAGCTTTTAAGAAAAGAATCAATAGCGAATAATTTCGGAACTGAATATATTAAGATCCTCATCCACAAGCTATATACATTCCTTCCTGCCTGGAACGGATTAAAAAGAACTGATTGTTCCATTATGTGCGAAATGTGTAGAGAAAGGCGATGTGAGAAATGCACTCATAATGAGAATGAACGTGCTATTGAAGGTGTATACACAATCCTGAAATTAAGCTGGCGTTGGATATGGGCTATAAAATACTTAAGATATTTGCTGTAGGGGTATTTAAAGACAGATTCTTGTTTTGGAAGGGATATGCTCACCAGTATTTCATATAAATCAAGACTGAAACTTTTGGGACCTCTAATAATATTATGAGGACGACCCTATTTTGACAGAAAACTTAAAGAAATCGTCTCCGCTTATTCAAAAAAAGAAGGTATTGAACTCGATATAAAACAACTATCCAAGAATAGAACCCTGGCATGCGATTCATAGCGAAGCTATGTTTTAACCTCTTCTGGAAAATTCTCGCACAAAATACACCAACACGGGAAGATAGAGTATGTGTTAGTGATAAAGAAGTATGGGAATTAATCAATCAGTGTGCGGATAGTTTGAAAGTCCCCTCTGTTGTACCCATAGCAATAAATATGTTGTTACAGTTGTAAAAAATGCCTTAGCTGAACGTTCATCAACAACTACAAACATACCTATAGCGTCGTTTACGACAGCTTACGACCGTATAAAATTATACGAGTTGCTTAATAAGGTTAAAGAAAGAGCAATGATATATTGTGATACAGTTCTGTATTTTGTACTGGTGAATACGATGAAGTGCCCGATAAGGTAATCTTTTTTAGAGTGAAATTAACTGATGAAATGGCTGAATTATACGAATCAGTGCTTATGTGATTCATGTGATATGCACGGGACCTAAATTTATGCTGTCAGAATTAGAACTAAGGAAGGTGATATAAAATATATTGTAAAAGTCAAAGGCCTTACAATCAATAAAGACACAAAAGATACTATTAATTTTGGGAAACTGCTAAAGCTAGTAACTGAACGAGGTTCCGAAAATAGTTCATGGCATGATGAATCATTGTATGAAGAAATCAGATACAATGACATCACAGTAAAAGCAATAAATGAGATGCAATTAGATGATAATGAATATGATGATGAATCATTTGAATTAGAACTTCCACATAAAATTGATGAGACACAGAACCCATTAGCTGACTTACATGGAAGTAATATAGGTGGTTTATGTTACAACATACCTACTACAACTTTTCAAGCAGGGAAACATGGCGGAGTTAGTATTATATCAGGATCTAGAATGTTACAACATACATCTGATAAGCGTATCTTTATACGAAACTCTTTCCGTACAGTGTCTTATGGATTGAAAGGCACATTAATATCTATTTAATATATATATATATATATATAGTATATATATATATTTATATATAATATATATATAATTATATAATATTATATTATATATATATGTAGTTATATATATATATAAAAATATATATATATATATATATATATATATATATAATATATATATATATATATATTTATATATATATTTAAAAATAATATACAATATCATATATATATATATAATTATTAATATACATATATATATATATATTATATATATATATATATATATATATATATATATATATATTTATTTATATGATTATTTCTATGTGAAAATATTTTGTAAAATATAATATTTATATATATATATATATAATATATTATATATATAATATATATATTTATAATATATATAATATATTATATATATTATTATATATATATATAATAAGTATATAATAATTATATATATTATATATATATATTGATTCCTATTTGTAATATTTATAATAATAAAATGTAAATAATAAATTATTTTATTACCCTTATTTATTTTATTTATTTTATGATGTAATTAATGTAACACAGATACGATATTTAAAAAGAAGGAATAAGTAAAGTTAGAGAAAGAGATATATGATGCTTCGTATTTAAATACGAAAATTTGTAATACAATGTTCGGTTAATTATTGAAACACTGTAAGATAAAGAGTTAACGGACTAAAGGGAATGATTTATTAATCCAACGATTAATCGATCCACCGAATAATCGATACTTTGCTGCGAATATAAAAAAAATTAAAGACGTAAAGACGTAAAGCAGTAGAGCAGTAAAGCAGTAAAGCAGTAAAGCAGTAAAGACGTAAAGCAGTAAGCAGTAAAGCATTAAAGCATTAAAGCATTAAAGCAGTAAAGCAGTAAAGCAAAAGCTTATTATTCCTCTCTGTTGCTAGATAGGTACATTATTCCCCTCTGTTGTTATGCTACTGCATCATTGATTACTGTTTTACTGTTTTAAGGTATGCAAAGTATATGTTTTAATAAAATTTCCTGAAATTTTATTGCCAATTAAAACAAAATAGTTTCGTTATATATTAAATACGATGTAAAGCAGTAAAGCAGTAAAGCAGTAAAGTAGTAAAGCAGTAAAGCAGTAAAGCAGTAAATCAGTAAAGACGTAAAGACGTAAAGCAGTAAAGCAGTAAAGCAGTAAAGCAGTAAAGACGTAAAGACGTAAAGCAGTAAAGCAGTAAAACAAAAGGTGTGTTTACACACCTTTGAACAAAAAGGACAAAATGATGTTATGATGGAAGAACGTTAGGATAATGGTCAATAATGTCTTAAGGAAATAAAGACAATTCGCTTAAGTGTTAAGGAGTGGCAATATCTAAGAGAATATATATAAACATAATGGCTATTGTGAAATCATTTGAAAAATATTGTATTTAGGCCTAATGATAGAAATCTGTTTGTTACGTCATAT
>JABUQX010021148.1:0-7500 GCA_015478945.1 Trachelipus rathkii | reverse complement strand
CGACGTACAGTGAGTACAGAAATTTAATTTCACACAATACAATTTCACACTAAAATTTAAAATAGAGTAGGAAATTGTGCACAAGACGATATGCAATATAATAACACCTTTGGGTCTTATTATATATAGTATATTTCAGCTTGTGCAAATTTCAACACAAAAAGGTGTTAAAATTTAAATGAAAACATATATGTTATTGTTTTCAAAAAATTACATGGGTGACAGATAAAAATTCATCATAATAGCCATAAGAAAAAAGGGCTACTTTATTGTTGAAAATGTGTGAAAATAAAAAACAAGATTTTTCTTTATATAGACATTAAAATATATAAAAAATATATTAATAAAACTAAATTTTGATTAGTGACATTATTGTCTTCATTTTTCATTATTGTATGTTTTTTTTTTGTTTTTTTTAAGGCAAAAATACTAACAAAATAATATAAAAAATTATTGGATTGCATATTTCCTTGTATTTGTTCCAAAAGTGGAAGATTTTTTAAGTATACAATAGGAAATATGGTAATCACCCCTTTTAATTAATTAATTTAATTAAAATTTAATTAATTTTTTTTATTCGACTAAATGATAGTACAGACTAAGAGAATTAGTTTAGTGAAAAAATTATTCGTTAATTATCATTAGTTAAGTAATTAGAGCTAGTTAAAGATTGATAAATTTCAAAACAGAAGCACAGAGAATCATAAATCTTTATAAGAAAGATGTTATGTCCAAAAACGTGCGTTAGTAAATTTGTTATATTCATTCAAGATAGCGTATGAATAAAATAGTAAAAGGGGACAAGAGAAAGGAGTTGAGGGATAAAAGAAAAAAATCGGCATTGGATGGGGAATTGCCTCCAGAGCGGAGGGAAACAAAATTTGTCACTGAATTGGAGTATCCGGAGGGAAGGGAGATTGTATTGAGTGGGAGATCAAATTCAGGGGAAAGGGATATCGCCTCCAAGAGTGAGGGATTGAAATCTTTGGCCCAATTGACCCCTCATTTCTCCTCCAGTTCTTTCCCCATTCCTTTTCCCTTTCTCGCGCTTTATTCTCTTGCACATACAACAGACACACACACTGGTTTTATATTATATATATATATCGTTTTACCAATATTAATAATAGCATTTTTTAATTACTTTTTCAATTATTATTATTTTAATAATCATTATTTTTGACGTAGTTCCGCGAATATTTTCAGGTGGTAAAAAACCGAAATTTTTTTATTTTTAACCCGTTTTTTTTAAACCCGGTTTTTTTTAGTGAAAATAAAAAAAAAGTGTTTTTTTTTTTCTTTTTTTTTGAGTGAATTAAAAAATAAGTTTTTTTTTAAATTAATCGACAAATTCGTTATTTGGCTAAACATATTTATAATTACCAAAGTGAGGTAAAACCTTTTGGACAAGACCCAGGCCACCCAGACAAGGTCACGTTTGACCAAAGTCCAAAAAGAAGTCAGAAAAAGGTTCAAAGGGTCAGAAAAAGGTTCAAAGGTCAGCAAGAAGGTACAAAAGGTCAGAAAACAGGTCAAAAGGTCAGAAAAAAGGTCAACAAGGTCAAAAAAGGTCACATGCCCTAAAGAGTGAGAATAAAAAATAACAGGAAGAATAAAGAATTTTTCACCTAAAAACATTAGAAATTATTATTTTTTGAGAGGAAGCAGTAAGAGAATTGGTTTTATATTTAGCACAGTATATATTGAAAAACTATGGCAAGCAAAAAAGAATTACAGATTTGGTCAGCAACACAGAAATTATAACAAAGACCACAAATTATGAACAAATAAGATTTGTTGGTATGTAAATTGATTGATTTCCAACTTAGAAAATATTTAATAGAAGAACATAGAACAGAAACTTTGAAGAACTTTGAAGAAGTTTGAAGAACAATAGTTCACCTTTGACAATAAGTTGACCTTTAACATTTTAAGAACACACCCGACTAGAAAAGGGGATAGTTGGTTTCTTAATTAATTAATTTAAAGGTGTTAATTAAATATAATTATCAATCGACCTTTGATATTTTTTAAATATTTTTGAAAAGAAAATATTTGTTTATTATTGAACTTTAATAATTTTGAAAGAAAGTTATTTTTAATTTTTGATCTTGAACTTTAAGAATAATTTTTGAAAGAAAATTGAGTTTTTATTTTTTTGAACTTTGAAATTTTTAATTTATTTTTAAAAGAAAATTATTTTATTTTTAACTTAGAATGCTAAAGTGATTAATTTAATTTTTAAATTTAATAGTGTTTAACTTTAAACAGTAATTAATAATTAAAATGAATAAAATAGTTTTAATTATTTAATTAAAAGTTAATAAACTCTTTTGTTTGAGTTTAAAATAGAACTTTACATATTTTCTTGGAACATAGAAAAATTTTTTGGAACATAATTTGAAAACAGTTTGAATATTTTTTGAAACTTAGCGTTTTTTTTTGGAACTTTGGAAAAATATTTTTGAAAAACTTAAGTGTTTTTTTTTTTGAAAACTTTGAAAATATTTTTGAAACTTTGTTTTTTTTATTTTTTAGAAACAGTTGGAAGAACTTAGTTTTTTTTTAAAAGAAACATTATAGTGTATTAACAATCAAAGAGGATTGTTTAAATATTCAGAACTTTATATATTATTAACTTGAATTAATTAAAGTTTAATCATGACTATGCTTGAACCAATAGTCTTTACCGTCTTCGTATTTTCAACATTGTTTCTCGTTCTCTGCTACCTGGTTCAAAGGGCTATAGCCGGACCAGTTGACCCTAATGGAGCTTCAGGAGGAGCTGAAGGGGATAATAAAGACTTAGAAAATAATGATTCAACAGAGAAAACAAGGATGAGGACATGGATGATACCAGTAAGAAACAATACAGATTTGTTAAATCAAGATGAAGACATGATGTAGACTAGAAGTAAAGACTACTACAAAAAAGCAGAAGAGAACAAGGAGCAAACAGAGATAGAGGGAACCCACACAAAACGGATAAGTGACTTCCTCCAGTAATTCTACCTCCCTTTCTAATCATTGATTACAATGTCGTTAAACCCAATCAGAGAACAGCCTTGGGACTGGCATCAAGAAACCCCAGAAATAAGAAACTACAACAATGGGATACCTAAGGTGCTATCAAAGACAAAATGTTTTGGACAACACCTTTAACATACATTTAAATGCATCGGGGGCTACTCCCCCTTCAAATAGAAAGAAAATTTATCCTTCCTGGAATGGCCAAACAGAAATATTTAACAATAGAAGTGAGTTTAGTGGAACTTGGGGACAGACCCAAGCCAAGTGATAACTGCTATATGGAGACAACCTCGAAATCTCGTGGGGACCATCCCAAAATACTTTAAATAATCCTTTAAATATGCAGCCACCTTACACAGGTTGGCAACAACCCCTTCCTACAATGCAACCTGGTTACAATCCATATCCATATGGACCCCCTTATGGAGGATACTATCCAAACGCTGCGTATGCCCCTCCATTACCAGAATTGCCTAAAGAATTAAAATTGTATGGAAGAAATACCAAGACACAAGCTTGGGTGGGAATTAAATTTGAGGATTACCTTTCAACGTTGCAAGAGAAGATACGCACGTTAGGCCTAATAACTGAAAGACAGAAAATAGACTATGCCAAGACCACAATCTCTTCTGATTTCACATCAGAGGCCCGCCAGTACATTCTGAAAGATAGTAGCTTCTCGAGGTGTAAGACCCTAGAAGACTTCTTGATTCAATTGAAGATTTTTCTCAAACCAGAAAAAACCGAGACAATCTTCTGTTTATTGAAACAGTTCATGAAATTTCAAAGGAGACCACATGTAACTCTTACTGAATTCATGTTGGACTTGAAGAATCTCCTTTGGGAATATCAGAAAAAACTCATCGATATCGAGACTTCCTTTGGATTTACTTCTCAACAGATAAATATCTTAATTATGACTAAGATTTTAGAGAGTATGGAAGAACTCAGAGATCATAGAAGACTTAGAGAAAAAGTCTTAAAAGTCTTTAATCCAGACTTGAGTTTCGTAGAAATTTTGGAGAAACTCAGCCAAATAGAAGAAGGAGTCTTGTTCCAAACTAACCATAGAGCTGAACAAGATAGAAGAAATACAGCTAGAGTATTCTATACAGAGAATAATAGCACTAATAATAGTGAAGTTAGAAAAGAAAGAACTGTGTATAACCCTTCCATGAAGAACAAGAGCATGGAATGGAGGAATAAAAAGAATACTTCTAGAAATTCAGGAAAAAGGACAAGCCCTTCTCCAAATATCAGACCTAATAAGGGAGTGATGAAAAAACTCTCCAGTAAAGAGATAAAGTCAATGGACTATTGCCTAAAATGTGAATCTTTAGGTCATCATTCTAGAAACTGTGGTTGGAATACCACATACTGCAGAGTATGTAGAAAGTTCCATGCCCGGGGTTCGACGTCTAATTGCAAGAATGCCCCTGTATGGATCCCTAATGAAAATGAAAATAATATGGTAATACCATATAATAACCCCACTGATTTTGATAATGGGGTCAAAGCTCGAAGAGTCGAGATTAAAAATGATTCAAATACTAGAAAGACCAACTCTTACTCTAAGAATGAGCGTAGCCATCAAGGTAAGAGTCCTAAGAAAACAACTCGAGTTCATCTGATTTCTAATCACCAAGCAGATCCAGAACATGAAGAAATATCTGGAACTGAAGATGAAGAAGAAGAGAACGAACAGTTTTTTACACCAGATCTCTCAGAAAGAGAACAAAATTTTTGATTCTAGGCAAAGATTTAAATGAAGAAAAGGTGAATACAACAGTAATTAAAGAAAATGCTTCAAGCTTAAAGAAGAGAGGTGTTATAGTAACCTCTAGCTTCTTTGGTGTAGGAATTAGACCCCCAAAATTGGGCTGTCATTATTTCTTGTCAATATTTTTGACTCCAACAAAAGGTCAGAACGAGGTTGAAGTTCATAGCCTACTAGATTTAGGGAGCACAACCTGTTTGATATCGTTGGATAGATTAAAGGAAATAGAAAGAGAAGGAAGACTTTAAAACTGCTTCTTAAAATAGCTAGTATTATAGTTCAAAGGATTGGATACTCCAGATGATCCATCTATGGAGAAGTTGATTCTCACTTCTAAGACTACAACCAACAGTATTACCCGCAAGTTTACCTTTTTTAGTGTGTAAGACTGGAAGTCTGGAGCTTGGGAGATGGAATTTTATTAGTACAAGTATTTTAGCTACGTATACCTATGAACAATAGCCGTTTCTTCATCGCATTAAAATCTAAAGGAAGAGGATAACGAAATAAAAGTTAAAATCTTTGCCAAGTTAGGAAGCTTTTTTCTCATGAATCAAGATGAAAAGATAACTAAGCAAGATAAAATGATTAATAAATCATAGAAAAGATTTCATAAATATAATTCAATAGGAATAATAAGTTTAAATTAAACAATTACAGTGATAATGTAAACCAGTAATTAATAGAGGCTCAAGTGAAAAGCCTACACAGAGATTAATTAATAAAGGCTCCATTCTTAAGAAGCCTACAAATGAAAATAAAGTTGTTCTTCCAAAGAGAACAAAGAAATTCACCAACTCCTCGCAGTAGAGAAAGACCTTTACATAGGCAGACGCTCATTGGATGTGGTGAAGAAATAGAAGTTCAATTGCTATTGATAGAAGAAACAATGGCACCTGCTCAATCTTATGGTTATCTGAAAGTCAGACCTGAGAATAAAAGAGATTTAGAATTGGAAAAGAAGTGTTTAATAACACCTGCTTTTTCCTTAGGGCCATTATATTTTGCAAACTCTGTATGCCCAGTTAGAAACAATGAAGTTATATTGAGTTATATTAATTTAAGTGACAAGCCTTTTTATTTAAGAAGAAATAAAAACATAGGTAAATGTCATCCTATTTTAGAACTTATTGAAGAAGAAAATTTTAATAAAACTGCTATTGCTACAGAGAATAAGCAGTTAGGATCTACTTGTATAGTAACCTGCTCAGAAAATTTATCAGATAAACAGTTGAAAAATGCATACAGAGAGATTATTTATAACAGATAATTTAAGTAAAGAAGAAGCAGATGTTTCTATTTTACAGAAAGACCTAGCATTTAAGAAGAACTTCTGGATTTAAATTAATGGAATACAAGGACGTTATTGCTCTAGATGAAGATGCAGTTCCTGTGTGTCCTAATACAGAAGTTTGAAATAGACTTTACTTTCCAGTATGCTTCAAAGATCTATTTTAAGAAAACAGTATCGTCGTCCCACATCGCTACTTGGCAAGACATAGATAATTTTAAAGATGCAGCCCTTTAAAGAAGGATATATTAAAGCCTTGCTATTCGCCACATAGTCACCTCTATTTGGTGGTGCCAAAAAGAAATTCTAAATACGAAACCAAGAGTCTGTATAGACTATAGGCATCTGAACTCCTTTAGCGTCCCAGATGTGTACCCATTGCCCTCAATAGACGAGATATTTTCGTCCTTAGGAGGTAGTACGCAATTTTTACTAGCTGTGACTTGATAGATGCTTATCTGTCCCTCGATAGTCGAGGGAGGAAACACGAGATTAATGGCTTTCCGTAGCAGGAAGGATTATTCTGGCCCAACCAGATTAGTTATTTGGGCACCGCAAGTGGCCCCAAGTACTATGCTAGGACAATGCAAGTCGCGTTGAATCATTTATTAGGACCTATTGCCCAAGTGTATTTAGATGATGTCTAATCATGGGTAAAAATAAAGCAGAACATTTTGAAAACTTAAAGAAAGTTTTTACTGGCATTTAGTAGATAATAAATTAACGAGTCTTAATTGGACCACCATGTTCAATTTTTCTTACAAACCTCAGTGTTTCACTTAGGATTCTAAGATTAGGAAGAGACGGAATTTCATCACCAGAACCCAACTCCGAAGAGATAGAATCGATGAAGGTTTGTTCCGTCCCGTCCAACAAGTGTTAGAGGAAGACACATATCCTTATTAGGAATTTTTCTCCATACTTCGCTTTCTTAATTAGTGACCTTTTGGCACTAATTGCGAAAACCATATATATAACTTAATATGTGTAATAATAAGTAATGGAAGGAAGAACACCAAAAAGCATTTGAACTCTTAAAAGGAGAAGCTTGTGGTGCAGACCTCAGTTTTAACTTTTATCCAAGATTATTCCAAGCCATTTTTATAGGTACAGACGCCTGCGACTATGGAATTGGGGGCGTTCTTTACCAAATGTCGGAAGATGGCAAAGAAAAGCCATTATCGTTCGTTTCAAGAGTGTTAAGAGGCAGTGAACTCAACTATGATATTATAGAAAAAGAATGTTTAGCTGTTGTCTTCTCACTACAGAAGTTTAAGAATACAGTGTTTGGTTACCCCATCACTATATTAACTGATAACCAACCTCTTTGCTTTATATTTCGCAACAAGCAACAAACGGGACGCCTAGCCCGTTGGAATTTATTTGTGAATAGTTTTTCACC
>JABUQX010021147.1:80000-109713 GCA_015478945.1 Trachelipus rathkii | reverse complement strand
TAAGCTAGAAGTCAAATACTCGTAGTTCATTTGCATACCCAAGGCTAAAGATACAAGAGAGGGTTACGAATACTTTAGTTACAAACACTTGAAATATGCTACAAAACATTATTAACACAATCTTAGTCCATTACTAGATTGGAAAGCAAGTAAGTATATTAATAAGATAAAATAAAATACAATGATATGAACAATACAATCCTTTAGATATACTTCGGACGGGACCAGACTCTTGCGAACATAACGGACGATGTTTAATCCCAGTTCATGATGACGTCTCTTCGACACCCCCTCTCGGCATATACGATGATGTCCAACATTCGCATTTCTTCGAATCCCTAAATCCTTATGCAACAGAGGAAGCATGCCTTCACCCGCAATGGCTTTGTCAGTGCAATCATGCAAACCATGTTCCCAGTTAGAGTATATTATTTGACGACGATTTTCCCTTCTGTCACAGTTTGTCTCGCTTCAACGCCACGCTAGATACCAATTATGCTTTTCTTTTGTAATGATGAATGGGGTTATATGCAAGCTTTGAAGCCCCTTGGATCTATCGTCAAATATATCATAAGTAAATCTTAGCAATCCTCTTCCCCAATTTCTCTCAGAAAACGTCGTAAGTAGATGGCTTCTCTATAAGCCTCCGTCAAAGCCATATATTCAGCCTCAACACTCGATTGGGCAACTGCGTTTGTTTGTCGTGATTCCCATAGGTGATGCTGCAGCCGCCATATACGAAAGCGCATACCCGTGTCGGATTCTGCTATCATGATACACAGATTCCCCTAATCCGCTCGGTAACCCTTCACCGGTTAATTTAGTTGGTATAGGCAACGAGTGTAATCTATATCCCTTTTAGTACACTGAGACTCTTTTGCAGCTTTCGGTTGTTCATTAGAAGTTATAGTTAAACTGCTGAGCCAATTGAACGGCGTCATGAAATACATATCTCGCGTACTAGTTAGAAACAGAAAAATACTTAATGAAACCAATATAAGGATTGAATGAAAATTTTTTTCATTTCTTCTTCAGATACAGGATTCTTGGTTTTAACAGTTATTCCATGATTCGAATGGGTGTCTCACAACAGCCTTACACTCAGTCATCCCGTATTGATCCATTATAGTTTTCACATATCCCTTTGTGACAATATAAATCCACTTTTGGAAGATTTAAACTCTATACCTAGACAGTTCTCAATAGGCCCCACTTATCCTTCATTCGGTGAACTGTCGTGAGAGAGTCTTCTTTTATTTTTTCTAACAACGATTATATTTTTGGTGCCCTTTCATTCAAATCTCCACATATACGCCCTTATGATAATTAGATCGTCAACATTCCGCACATATAACCAATGCTATCAGCATCTTGGGCGTTTGAAATTCAAGATTAAGATACTTCTGATGAAGTTATGTTACCACATCGACCAGATTGTTTCAGTCCAATTTGAGTTTAAATTTCAGAAATTAATTTCACGGTAACGAAGTTGATTTAGCATATTTGAAGCTTCTTCCTTTATGAGAGTGATCTTTATCATTTCTTAATCTCCTTAATGATTCTTCTAATAGATCTGATAGCATTTCAGATCATCAGTGTTCTTAGTCACCACTTTAAATACGCAGTCCCAACATCCATTGGATGTATAGTCAACCCCTTTCAGCTCAATGACAAAATAGTTCTAAGAAAACTAAGACGTATAACGGGAGAAAATGTCTAATAATAATCGAAACCTGGTCTTTGTGAAAAACCTTGGGCTACAAGGCGTGCCTTTCTTTTATCAAGAGCCCCGTTCGCTTTAAATTTATTACGTAGCAACATTTTTGAACCCAATATTCTGCAATTTGATGGTCTCTCTTCTATTGTCCATGTCTTATTTCGCAGAAGCGATGTATATTCTTTTTCAATCGCATCTTTCCATTGACAAGAGGCAGGACTATTTAATGCATCTGGGAGAGAGATGACTGATCCTCCAATCTACTGCCATGGCTAAGTTTTTCAGTTACTTTTGTGGCAATAGCTTTTTCGGATTCTCATCTTTTTCTCTGATTCTTCTCTATCTTCTTTTTCACCAATCTTTTGAAGCAGGTTGATAAATTTCCTTTGGACGTCCACGTTGACCAGTTCGCATTATCTTTGGTCTCCCATTCGTCCTCGATGAGCAATTGTGCATTCAACCTCTGAATCGATGCTGTCTATAGCATCTTCAGATCTTCTTCAGGATCATTTTTTAAGATCATTAGCGACTATGTTCCAATTTTCATCACCCTCTAGATTGCCAGAAGAATAATGTCTGTGGACAATTTTCTCGTTGGAAAATTACGTCCCGACTAAAAGAGCTTTTTCTTCTGCGACCTATTCTATATGCCTTACTCTCTTCTGAATAATCCAAGCAAAAATTCCTGCCTGGAGCTTTGTTGCAAAATTACTCAATTCCCGTGTTTATTCATAAATTAAACTTCGTACCCAAAAATTGCGTAATGCGAAACTGCATGACATCGCTTTCCAGTCCAGATATTACACACGTACACTCCAGTTAAAGCACTGGAGCGGGACTATTAACGTAAATGAAGTTGCAGCTATAATAGCTTCGCCCAGAATTATGTGGTAGTTCGATTCACTGAGAGGGAGACATCTGGCCATTTCAACGTACTTCTGTTTTGGCGCTTCAGAAATTCCATGTTGTTTGAGCGGTATGAAACACTAATCTTCTTCCAATTGCCATGCTCACTTAGAAATTTGGAAAAATCTATGGAGAAAGAAATTGCTGAAGCAATTATTCAGTTTTGAAAATTTTATTTTTCACCGACTTGATTCTCTACGATATAATTTATATCTTTAATTTTTCAAAGCCTCCTTTTATTCTTCAGGAATTTTACAACATTATATCTATTTTTCCTTCTAGAAGTGATAAAATATTTAGATTTTCCGAGTGATGGAATTCCGAAACGGTCCACATATATCGGAATGAACAATTCCAAAAGTTTTGTACTTTCGCGATGAGACTTTTAAAAATTCAAATGAGTCATTTATTTTTTTACGCATGTTTCACAGTTAGCCATATCAGAAGTTTTAAAGTTTAATCCGTCACCAAATGTTTATTTCTTAAACCTTTCAAATCTTTAATATTTAAATGACCAAATCTGCGATGCCAAAATCTCTAATCAAAATTTAATTTCAGACGCTACTGAAGCTTTTTCTTTGCAAAATAATATAAGTTTATTTTTTCTATTAGCTATCAATAAAAGTTTTCCGTCTTTACCATATATTTTTGCATTATCTTGTGAAAATACAACTTTGCATCCTTTATCGGTCATTTTTGAGACAGATAGTAAATTAGTATGCAAATTTGGCACGTAAAGAGCTTCGTTTATATTAACGTTTTTAATTCTCTTCCTAGTTGACTTTTTAAATTAATACTGCCTGTACCATTTATAAAAGTTTCAGATGAGTCTGCTAACTTAATTTTCATATCTTTAGTATCATTAATTCGTAAAATATTACTTTTAGAACACATTATGCGCAAGTTGATCCGCTTATCTAAACACCATTCACGACATTTCATCCGGTGCCGCAGATAAAACACTTGCGTGATTGCTATTTTCTTCAGTTTCGTTTCTTGGCAATTTTTCTACACTTTGATGCTTTATGCCCAAATAAGTTACATTGGTAACATCTGACATATGATTTCCACATATGTTAGTTCGTTCGTGACTATTTGTTTTAAAATGTTTCCTGGGCCATAGCATCCATCTTAGTATTAGTAGAATCTGATGCCTAATCACTCTGCCTTCCATAATTTCACTCGCTAAGATTTCGACCGTCAGCAATTCTGTCTCGACGTTCCATTTGCGCGATCTGAGTTACTGTATTCATCAGCAAACATATAATAATAGCATAACTCAACATATCACCATGAATATCGAATTTCAACTCACGCAATTTTACTCACGCCACGTCTAAGGAAAAACTAAATCAAGTAACCTTTACATCTTCATCGGAGCTTTAGCTTGACTCAGAGGTAGTGTTTTTAAGCACATTGCCCCTTGACGCGCACTAGGATTCTTTGATTGATAAAAACCTTTAATTTTCCCCAAACATGATTGAAAGATTCACCAAATCCTTTAATTCGACGCGGTTTTCAACTCCGATGAGTGTGAATTTATAAGTATTAATTCTACTTAGGCTTTACGATCGAACGCATCCACATTTGCGTAGCTCCTTGAATGAATTTTTGTCCTTTTCTTTCAGTTCACTGACGCATTCCATTAAACAAAAAATCGCTCTAAAATTAAGGAAAGCTTGCGCTAATACACCAAGTATCTAATTATCCTTATTGTTTAGGGTTTTCGATACGTATCTCTGTAGAACCTTGCCAACTATAATTTATTATCGTATCCGATGTTTGTTTTAGTAGCCGTAAACTAATTTGATTCAATCTTTAAGTAGCAAGAAAGTGAAAGAGCATTTCCACAGAGCTAGCTAGATTCTCTCAGAGCCCACTAAACTACGCTCTGCTACCATGCTAGAAATCCAAATATCGTAGTTCACTTTGCATACCCAATTGCTAAATATCATAGAAGAGGTTACGATACTTTAGTGACAAAACACCTTAATATGTACAAACATTTATAAGTAACACAAGTCCATTACCCTAGTAGATTGACATAGCAAGTAAAGTATTATTAATAAAGATTAAAATAGAAACATGATATGAACAATACAATCCTGTATACCTTCGGATACGGATACCAACTTCTGCATAACGACGATGTGTAATCCAGCCATGATGACGAATATTACAATTAATATATAATATTATTATAATTATTGATTATATTATATTATATATTAATTATTTATTATATTATATATATTATTATTTTATATATTATTAAATTATTATTATTATTAATTATATATTATATATATTATTATATTTTATTTTAATATCTATTATATTATTATTATGAATATTATTATTATATTATTTATTTTATTATTATATTATTATTATTATTATATATATTATTCATTTTATAATTTATTATATTATATATTATTTATTAATTATTATTATATTTATTATTATTATTCTTTGATTATAGTATTTTTATTATTATTATTATTATTTTTAATTATTTATTATTATATTATATATATATTATTATTATTTATTATTATTATTATTATATTATTATTATTATATTATTATTTAATATATTAATAATTGCGATTGTTATTATTCCTAATAACTCTTTGATATATTATTTTGTTTGCTGTTGCGTATTATTTACTATTCATAAGAATATATTATCAATATGATTATTGTTATTAAGGCTATTAATATCTTCTATTGATAATAATTAGGAGTATTATATTAATTTCTTATTATGATTCGGCATTATTTTTTGCATTTTATTGTTATTGCTTGTATCCGTTTCCCGAGTAAATATTGCTCGAATACAACAACAATATTCCTAGTATTTATTCATCCTATCTCTATTAAAGTGGTACCTATCAAGCAACCTATAGCACTGTCCCCAATATTAGAGACAGCAATACCCTATTCTATAGGTTACTATACTTTACGTTGCAGCCAACTCGTCATATCTACGGAACATAAACACCAATATCACATTCATACCCTTGCCACCCATTTCTAACTCAGTTTACCTACTTAAATGGAAAGAACTTATACACGATAACTTTATGAAGACAAACATAATGGACAAAGATAATATTCCTCCAAAAATTGTCCCCCTATTTCGTAAACACCCTGATATATATATATACTATATTATATATATATTATATAATTTTATATATATATATATATATAAATTATATATATATAGACTATATATATTAATATATAGTATATATAAATAAGATATAATAATAAATAAATATATATAATAAATATACTATTATATATATAAGAGATATATTAATATATATATATAGAATATTATATATATATAATATAAATATTACTATATATATTATAATATAATATTCAATAATAATATAATATATACACCCCCTCCTTGCATACGGCCTCCCGTGGAGCGGCCGTACAACTTGAAAACCTAGTAACCTAGTAAAGTTACATAGCCAACTGGTCCTTCCTGCACCCTCTGAACGTCATTTGAGCAGTATTTTTCGTCCATTTGACGAGTAGTTATATATAAAAAAATTGCACAAAAAAAAACATTGAAGGACAAATTGAAACGGTACTGTTAAACATAATTTAAAATTTAAAGAAAAATACTTTTGAAAAAGAGGAAGAAAAAAAAGAAACCTTTTTAAAAACAAAACTGAAGACGGCTGGCATGTTGAGTTATTAATATCTGCAGGTAAAAAATAAAAAATTATTAATTTTAAAATAAAAATAATTATCATAAATTTTCTTCTGAAAATAGGATTTGCATGAGCACTCTTCAGATTACCATAGTTACCAATTACTGAAATTAAAGATAAAAATATATTAGGTGTGCACATATTTCAGCAGCAAAAATCTTTATCGGCATAGATAGCTAGTTTTTCACAATCTGGATGAACATTTTTGAAGTATATAAATTATAAAATGAATTAAATTAACCTTAGGAATTTAAGTATTATTTTACTTTTGAAGTTAACATATTTAAATTAATAGCTTACAATTAGCATACTACATTAAAATTTTGTTATAATTAGTAAGACTAGGAAGTAAATTCAGGATCTATTGGTTTAGCGCTTGTGAGATCATTGTAAAACTTCAAAATATAATTTATTAAACCTTCTTTTCGTTTTAATTTCCCTTATTAATAAAATGACATACGGTACAAGTTTATATTACTTATGAAAAAGTTATAAAAATCTAAAGCCGCGAAATTTGCGTACCACATTGAAGAATCTTACCGCTGTCTGAATCAAGCACAAAAGGCAGTTATAATATAAAAAATTGTCTATGTGTACACTGCAGGTTCTTAAAAAAACTGACCCAGGAGGCGCATGACCCCCTGAAAGAACTCACACGGACCTTTTGGATCACGGCAATGAGCTCCCAGAGTACATACGACAAAATACAAATGAAAATATCGGATTAGAAAATGATAATGACTATGTTAGATATAGTATGTGAACAAATCAGGCGTTGGTGATTTTTTTATTTTAAAAAAAAAATCAAAAATCAATGATTTTTTTTGATATTGATTCTTTTTTGATTTTTTAAGCCACAAATTGCCTTTTTAATTAATTATTTCTTTGTTAATGAGTTAGTAAATAATCTATATTACTAATTAATAAGTTTAGTAAGTATAATATTTATTAGTTAATAAGTTATTTAAAATATATATCATATATATACTATATATATATATATTAATACTATATAATATATATCATATATATATTATATATATATAATATATATGATATATATACATACTATATAGTATAATCAATATATATAAAATAAAGCGCTGTAGTATTAAATATAATTATAATATATATAATTATATATATAATATAAGTATATATCAACATAATTATATAGACGTAATTAAAGTTAGTATATTCTATATACTTACAATAATATTAATATATATAACATAATATATATTCAAATATATGTATAGTTCAGATTATTAGTTATATACCCAGTGATAGAATATACTTTATTGATTAGTAACGCTTATTTATGTATATTTTTATTTGAAAATAATTTGAAAACTTAATGTAATGTCCAGCGTGCCTAGCCTGAAAATTGCGAATAATACAAAGTCGCTGATAACTAGTATAATTATTAATTTAGAAAAAAACAATTGGCTCCTAAAAATATACAAAACAAAATCACAAAAGTCAAGATTTTTTAATAAGTGAATCATGCTGGGGAGATAATATAACTCGGAGAATTAAAATTATTAAAATATCCTAATATTACAATGAATCTATCACCGAAGTCCGAAGTAGTAAGGGTACAAGAACTTTTAGTTTAATTAAGTTAATTAAATTATATACTGTATAATATGTCTGAGTTATCTTAATTATTTATTTCTTTATTGAAAAGATTGAAACTCAATTGATGAATGTTGTATATAGATGAAATTATAGCTTACCAAGGCGGAAGAAACTTGTAATAATTATAATTTAAAAAAATCCAGAGCCTAAAATGTAAATTCTAAACATCACAACCTTTGCGAGAGTTATATGATTTCTTTGATATATTTAGCACAAATTCCTTGACTAATTAGTACTCTTGATATTAATAGTAAATAATCCTAATTATTACACCTAATAAAGTATAAGCTTAGTAAATATAAGTATTATTTAGTTTAAATAAGTTATTTAATATATCCCTACTATTTCTATCATATATATAAACTAATACAGATAATGATTAAATTATATATAAATAATAATTTTATATTAGTTTACAGTTATCTATATCAGCTATATATAATGTAATATATATAATATATTATTTATATTTTAATAATTAGCCTTATAAATTATATATAAATAATTATTAAGTAAAAAGTATATATATAGTATAAATATTATATGAATTAAATATATATACAAGTGTAATAATATTAACATTATCAACGATATACATAGTCATAACACACTATCATACTATATTTAAAATAATATAATAGTATACTATATATATATAATTAATATCTGCGATAAGTCCTAATTTTATTTAATGAATTAAAATTGACAAAACCTAATTGATGAATTTGCAGTTGTAAAAGATGATATATACTAATCATTAATCAGTGATAACTAGACAATAATTATTAATTTAGAAAAAAAATTTTTGCCTAAAAAAATCAAAACTATCAAAAAAATCAAAAAAAATCATTGATTTATGTTCATAAAAAAAATCAGAAACTCATGTCATGGACTTGTCATTAAATCCAATTGGATTTAATCGAATGCCAACCCTGGAACTAATGAATGCGATTGTACATGCAAGGCCAAGTGATTCAATTGATGATTACCAGTTGGTTTCAATTATGACCTTTATATTCGTGCATGCATGAGATCAACAGCACACGGTATTAATGGTACGGGTTCACTGGTAATTTGGGTTACACTCAAAATACTTTAATCATCTGGCAAAGCTGTTGGAAGGGATAATTGATTTAATTAATGTCTCATCCAAATACTAGCGTGTCAAAGCGCTACTTTCAACTCAGCACTGGATTCCTTTCTTGAACTTACTGGCAATAGCGATTATACAACCATGCACACTCAAATACCATTTCTCCCACTGCTATTCCAGTTTCTCGAACTCTGTATGACAGCACTTTGCACAAATGATATTACTCTTGTAATTACAAGACAGTTAACTGATAACTATGCCAAGTCTTATATTCAGATAACGCAAAATTGAAAATAAAATAAAATATACTGGACACATATAAAAAACATTAAATTGTTAACGTTCATTTTTGCAGAAATGCAATCGCAATTTATTTCATAAACACATGCAAATATCATTAAACAAATAAATCCAATTTGCAGTTTGATGAATTTTTCAAGAATATTTTAAAATTTATTTGAGTAATTATATCGATATAGGTTATCTTTGAGACTACCCTTTGGTGCTATAAAAATTTTCTTTTGAGTCCACGTGAGCAACAATTCTAAGTATTTTTTGATTGTAGTGTGTGTCAACTTACTCATTAATTATTACCAATAGTATTTAAGATCTAAATTTATGGTACTCATTTGAAAAATTTTCCCTTTTCGACAAATATAATAGTGCTCCACCGGTGATTAATGATAGCCTTTTACCTGTTTTTAATATGTGGATGGATAAATATAAATATATATTATTAATATATATATTATCTTTATATATATCTATATATATCTGTATATAAAATATATAATATATATGTATAATTATAAGATATAGATATATATAAAGTGTGTGTCTTTCCTCCATGATCCCCCCCAGATTGGGGTGAGATGCTGATCAGCCCTAAAAAAGAAAGGTAAAGAAAAAGAAGAAGAAGAACAAAAAAGAGAATCCCCCCCCCTCCAAAAGGAAAAATTCGTACCCTTAAGTGAGAGAGTGTCCACAACAGGTATCCGCTCTAAAACTTCATATATCGTGACAATCACTCACTGTAGTATGTGTCAATGGCAGGGTTCACCTGGGCCAGCCCACAGCCACAACCCCTCACAAAACCACTCCATCCATTCCTTATAATCATACAGTCTTTCTTGCACAAAGACATTCATTTCAACTCTGAAACATTCTTGTTACAGACTCAATTCACTTCTTCTTTTGTGACCATCTTCCATATATACGCGCTACTACTGATTCCACAACACTCCTTATCCTGTTCAGTCACTTGACCTATAACCGATTCCATTTTTACATAAGCTCTCCACGACACAACTGACCAAAAACACATCCCTTAATACATATTCTCACATACATTCGACTCATTTACACCATTTTGCAATAGTACTACCCATTATCTCCCTAATCTCAGTTATTATTACCTCATTTTATATTCAGATCTATACCTCTCTATCACTAGCTTAAACAATCATCCCAAGATTATTTTCTCATCTTACCAGACTCTAACACCTTTATATATGATGCTATACCTTAACGATTATATTATATTACAGCGTCACTTCATACCACTAACACCTATGATATATAGTATTATATAATAATAGGTATCACAGCATTACCCTTTCAATGTAAATAAATTCCTCGCAACACTCACACTTTTAGTCCTATATATACCTATTTATTATGAGCATTCACCATAGGTAGTATTAATTACGTCTGGACTACAGTATCACATCATTATACCTATACATAATACATCTCTATATATAGACATCTTACTTTTCCATAATTTTCATCCATATAATTATAAGTCATATTTTAATAATGTCTTCATATTCTTATACACCTTTCAATTTGGAATATCTCTGAAAACTAAATTCAACTATAATTTCAACACCTATGTTATACCTGTGAGATGAGTCTAAATTTGAAACACTATCGGGAAATAAAATCTCTATCGAAACTATCCACAACTAGATAGTATATACTCATAACAGAAAATACTATAAATAGATATATATATATCATAATTAATAATAATATATATATATATTATATTAATATTAAATATATTAACTTAATATATATATATGGATTATATATATATATATATAAATAGATATATATATTAGATAAGAGAATAAGAGAGTGAAGAGATAGAAGAAGATATAGAGAGAGAGATAGAGAGAGAGATAGAGATATTAAGAGAGGATATGTAGAGAAGAGAGAAGAGATAGAGCAATAAAATGACAGCTAGTCCTGGACAGCGAGGCAAAGTAGGATAGCGGTCCGACCAAAAAAGGCAAAGTGGCGCGGCCGGGCCGGAAAGTATAGAGGGAGGGAGGGGAGGGTGGCGGGACCGGAGGGGATAAGAGCACTGGGGACGGACGCGGGCGGAACAAGGCGGCATAAGGGGTGCGAGGGAGGGAGGAGGGCAAAAAGGCCAGAGCAAGGGGAAGCGCGGAAAAAAGGGACACGGGGAGGCGGACGGCGTGGTCGGAGGGGGGACATCGAAAGCAAGGCCGGGCGAAGCGGAGAACGCGGCAGTCGACTGGCCGAGGGTGAGCAAACGAAGAAAGGCCAACAGGCGGGGAAGGGAAGGAGTGAAGAGGGGGACATACAGGAGACGGGAGGGCGAGCAGAAGAAAGCAGCACCGCGGGCGGGAGACCAAGGGGAGGGGCAGGCGGCGGGGGACACGAGAGGTGGCAGAGAATGAAGGCAAACAAAGAAGAAAAAAAAACAACGCCGGTGCGATAGGAAGGCGCAAATCGGATGGCAGGAAAGGGAGAGCCGAGGGAAAAGCGGGCGGGAGAAGCGCGAGCGCCGGAGCAGGGCCGGGACGGCACGAACGAGGGGCAAGAAGGGCGGAGGGGGGCAGAGGGGGGGCGGGGGAGCGAAGGGGGAGGCGTGCGGCCGCCACACGGGCAAACACCAAGCGGGCACGGAGAGAGGGAGAAAAAAGCAAGCAGGCGGCAGCGCAATGCCGAGGGGCGGGCGAAAGGGGGACAATGGTGGAAGGAGCGGAAACAGAATAGAGGGGAAGGAGAACGGAAAGCGCCGGGGGGCCACGCCACCGAGCGAGCAGGACACAGCGTTTCCCGTAAGTGTTATTTTTTTATTAATTTGTATATATATAATAAATTTTCTTTATATATTTTATTGTGTTTCACGGTGTTTGTGTATGATTAAGATTTTTTCTTAATTTTGTTGTTTTTTTTTTTCTGATTGGCGTTTCTGTGTTTTCTCCCAGAAAAAAGTTAATGTCGATTAGCTATAATAGGGTGGAACCATCTTTTTGTATTGCCCTTGATGTGTTTGTGAGTTTTAATGTGTCTATGTTTCTCCGGCGGAGGGGAGGGGGAAGGGCGACGGAAAAGGTGGTGAGGGTATTGATTTTATATGTTTTTTTTTTTTGTGTTTGTTCGTTTTTGTATGTTCCTTTTTTTTTTTTTTAAGCTAGCAGGAGGGAGGGAGGCGTTGTATTGAGGGGGAGCGGCAAGGCCAGAGGGGGAGATGTCTGGGAGGTGTTTGTTGTTAGTGTGTTTTTTTTTCTTGAGTAGCCAGGCTTACTGTTTGTGTGTAAGGTGTGTTGTGGTATTGTGTTTTGGGGGAAAAAGAAGCGGCGTTGTTTTTTTTTTTTTGTTTATGGCTGAACCAGGGGTTTTTTCTGTTCCTCATGTGGGATGCGAGGCCAAATAACGGTTTTGGTGTTTCGCGAACCGTCTCTACTGGATGTTCATTATAATTGGTTTTTTTTTTTTTTTTTGGTTTGGTGTTTTTTTATTTTCTTTCAGTTTTATTTTTTTTGTAGGATTATTTTCTGTATATGCAACCATTTTTTTTGTTTTTGTGTTGTGGTGTGTCTTTTTGTTTTTTTTTGTTTTTTTTTTTTTTTTGTCTTCTTTTTTCTTGTTTTTTTTGTTTTTGTTTTTTTTTTTTTTTCTTCTCTTTTCTTATTTCTTCTGGAGTTTGTTTTTTTTTGTTTTTTATTTTTGTTTTTTGTTTCGTTTTTTTTTTGTTTTTTTTTTCTTTGTTTTTGTTTGTTGTTTTTTTATATTTTTTATTTATCTTATTTTTTGTTTTTTTTATTGTGTATGTTATTTAACCATATATATATATAATATATACTATGTATTAACATAGATATATCTTAAAACAAATGACTATATGTATTCTACATGAGCAATTCTAATATAATTATATTTATATATATATTTATGTGTTATATGAGAGTTGTACTAGGTTTAGATATATATGGTCAGACTGTTCTAAGAGCATGACCATTCTATTAATAGGAGAACTGCAGCACCTACAGTTTGAAAAACAAGTTATTTAATAGTTTATTCACGAAAATATTTATGAATGGTGTTTTAAATTTTTTTTTCCATTTATCATCGAAAATATTAGTTTTTTCCATCTAGGGGCTTCAAAGCCAACGGGGACAGACGGGGAACGAGGTCCCCCTCGCCGTCACCGGGAGGCCGAGAGACCCCGACTCCTGCCATCTTAAGTTAAATTATCATACACATAATGTTATGAGGTTGTTAGTATTGGTGCTATAATTTAATATCTCTATAGTTAATTTGCTAAAATGAAGAAATCGGGGTCTATGTGCCTCCCCCGTCGCCTCAGCCCCCTAAAAGTGGGGACCACCCTAGAGTACAGTACTACATGCTTATAAATATATATATATTAAATAAGAAGAAGATATAGATTAATAATATACTTTTTTCTTTAGTTATCTGTTAATTTCAAATATAATATTGTTTTACGGTAGGTTACGTTCACTAGTACCTTGATGTCTGCTTTAGACGGTCTGATATAATTATAAGTAATATATTTAATATATAATAATATAAATATATATATATTATTATTAGATATATAATATATTATACTATATTTTCCAATGATATATATATATTATAATATATATAATATAGGCATATATATGGCAGTCTCATTATTAAGAGACCAATCCCGATGTCATCTTAAACAGACTACATATCTCAGGAAAAAAGATACATTTGGAATGCTGGTAAATTTAGTAGGAAAATGTAAAAAACAAAAAATATCTAAAAAAATTACAATAGCTACAGGGAAAAGGAATACATTTTTGGATGCTGCGTAAATTTTAGTATTAAACAATAGAGAAATGTGTTTTTTTTAATAATTAGAGTAATATGAGAAGGAAGCCTATATCTCTATGGAGCATAAATAAGTTTTTTTAACTAAAGAATACCCCAAGGTATACCGCACCGATGGCTGGAGTCTGGGTCTCTCGGCCTTCTTCCGGGAACTACGGGTAGACTATTTTCCCCCCCCCCTCCGGAGAGGGTCTCATGGAACCCCGCTCTTTGTATTGGGGTAAATGTACGCGGGACGGAGTCCCCTACCACGTCTTCATATCCTACAGGAGTATGGAAAAACGATCCCCCCCTGTGTTCCTGGGTCGCTCGAGCCCGAATTGCCGATAGTTTTTGTTACATTATTTAATTGTTGGACTCGTAACTATATTTATATTGTTTTCAAACCAGCATTCCAAAAATGTATTCCCTTACGCTGTAGCTATCTGTAACTTTGAGACTTATGGATTGGTCCTCTTCTAGAGGCCCACGCAAGCTGATTTTGTCAATCTAATATATATGAGTCACCTTGGCACAAAATATACAGCTTTTATAAGATATATAGCGTACCACTATATCTCTAATAATATAGATATATATAGATATCTATATTTCTCTATATTTTTTGCACTTACTCACTTTTTAAATTTTTTTCATGTTTCTAGGTATTTGTCCTTAAGATTTTCTTCGTTCAGCCTTTGCCTCTAATTAAGTTAAGTTAAGTTAACTTTACTTTACTATCTCTTTAAACTAATAACAAAAATTAAAGAAATACTACCTGGAAGAGCTAAATTAATTGAGGGTGTATATATATAATAGGTATGGGTAGACATAGACTGGGTCCTATTATATTAAATCGTTGTTCTTATGCTTCTCATAACGCATAGTTTAATATATTATTATGATTATATAATCTAGAGTCAAATAATTTGTAAGATATATATTAATATACTATATATACTATCTTATTACTTCATAAATAATAATAGGGCACTTTTCCTTTAAAAGGATATTATACCATACAATTAAATATATCTATAATAGGTTATAAAAGATATATATAAATATATATATATAATATAAATTATATATATAATATTATTATATATATATAATATATATATGATTATTATATATTAATTTATATATAATATATATATAGATATAATAATTATATATTATCTATATTGTTAATATTTAATAATTTATACTTAATACATATATATACAGTATATATAGTATATATATATTATATATATTAATATATATAATTAATATTATATATATATAATAAATATACTATATTAGGTAGATATATAATTTATACTCAATTTTTTTTTATTGCACTACTATATTATATAAAGTATATAATTATAATATATATATACTATCATAACATTATATATAATCCAAACCCAGTATATCATTATTATTATATATTATTAATATAATTATAGTAGTAGTAGAGTTTTAATTAAAATTTCATAATTATAAATTATAAAACTATAATAAATTAAATAATATATAATAAGTCTATTATCCTATGATATCTAATTAATATTTATTATTATATATATATTATATATTTATAGTATTATAGATATTAACTGTAAACATAAAAAGTATTATGATATTATATTATTTATTTTCATTTGGAAATAATATTATTAATATATAATTCTTTACAATACTGCAGTAAGTATATCGATATTAAATATATTATATAACACTTCTACATATTATATAGCGATAGAAATTTATGACTAGTAGTATAGAGTATAGTAGTAGATATTATATATATAAATATATAGCTGCCTACCCAATTATAATTAAAAGATTATCATTGTCTATAAGAAGAGAGAGAGAGTGAGAGAGATGAGAGAGAGAGATGGAGAGGTCATTCGCCGCTTCAATCGAATTGTGTCAATAAGATTGACTCCACTCAATAACCTCAAAAGGCTCGCGTAGTTTCAAAGCCTCGCAAAGCATCTATCACAAAAACTGCTACTTGCAATATATTCTATATGTATATATAGTATATATATTAATATATAACAGGATATATATATAATGATATATTATATATATATATATATATATCTAGTATTATATATAGTCAGCAGCCCGAAGAGTCAGGCATGTAACTAAAATATTATAACAGCTACACGAAACCTAAATAACATTTTATAACAGGAGGACTTTACCGCCGGAAATAAAGAAAAAATATAAAAAAAATAAAGCTTTTAAAAAAATTAAAATTGTTAAGAATGTTGCAAAAAATTAAGTGTTTGAGAATTCGAAATGCTGCTTACTCGAAGTGAGCACGCAAGGTGTCAATATGTTCTTGATTTTTTTTTTTAACGAACGAATACACGGGAAACACGAACGATCGGATAGAGCGGGTTCTCGGTCCTAACCGGGTACGACGGCTGGGGGAACGAAGTCCCCCCCTCTGTCCCTCCGTCGGCTCGAACCCCCTTAGAAAGCGAATCAAAAGTAAAATAAGATCTCCAAGCCGTAATAAAATTAATACATGTTATTTGGAAGCCTTTGCTCGAGAAGTAATGCAGGTTCAGAGGTCAATGTCAAAAGACGTAAATGCCAGGTGTTAGATTACAAATATTAAGGTGTATTAATAAATATTAGATAAAATAATTTTTTTTTCACAAGTTATTTTATGATATTATTAATTTAATACATCAAATAATGTTATTTTACTTTTCCGTAGATGTTATAGTTTTCTATTTACATACCTGAACTCTTCGGGATGCTGTGCCACATTTTTGATTTCAGAAGGTAATTTCATCGAGTGAAACTTAAAAAAAAAAATTATTTTATGTGAAGTATTTATTAATAAACTCTTAATCGCTGAATTGGACCCGAAATAGGCACCACGCGCTGATTGACCTTGAAACCGCATTAGTCTCAGAGAAAAAGTGCCAAATACCGTTTTTTACACGCTATTGTGAGAGATAGAATAATACTTGTTCTTTTTTAGTTATCCTTTTGTCAGGGGTCGAGCTGTAAATTTCAACATTTTAAACAATTTTTGAGTTTATAATATAAGCGTTATTTTTTTTATTTTTTTGATTTCCGCGTAAAAAAATGTCTCTGATTAATAAAATGATATTTCATTTCGCTGTGGTCTATAGTTTTACTAGTTACATGAATGAGCGTTTTCGGGATGGCTGAAACCCAAAAATTGTTATTTATTTGTCCTGTAGCATGTCTTAGGAGTTTCCTAGTTACATGCCTGAACGTCTTTCGGGATGCTGGCCATATACTTTTCTTATATCTATATATACCTATATATAACTTATATATATATATATAATATATATATAATATAATATATAATATGTATATATGAATATATATACTATAATATTATTATATAGAGGTCTTCGTTGTTTTCTGGACTGTGAATTTTTCATCGAAAATATGCAGTTATAAAACATGACTCCACTGACCAAAATATATTAGTGTTTCTCGAGGAATAAAGATAGTAGAAGTACAAAAAATTAGGGATAAAGTAAGAAATACATGAAAAACTAGATTACAAACAAACAATGGACACACACACACCACACACACACGACACACACACACACCACACACACCACACACACACACACACACATTACCTTAAATAATTTTTATCTCCAAGACAAATAAAACAATAGTTATTAATTCGTGAAAATAAAATTCAAAACTAATGCTTTTATATATGGAAAATATTATTTTTTTTAAAATATACATTGTTACAAAATATAAAAAAAAATACAGGTTAAATTCTTATTAATATATATTACTAATATATATATATATATAATACTCATGTATGTCCTTATGTATCTAATAATCCTATATATATTAATAATAAATAGATATATAATATATATAAGCTAATTTATAGATATAATATATATATTCTATACTTACCAAAGTTCTCTTATAATTATGATTATATATATATATGATACTATATATAATATATATATTATATACTTGAATGTATGATCCTTTATAGGTATATATAATATATAGTAATGAATATATATAGATAGTATTATAATATATATATAATCTATTATATTATATATAATATGATATATATTATATATATATATAGGTAGTAATATTAGTCTATATACTGCGAACAGTACCCTGATACCAAGAATAAGATGCCTAATGATACCTGCATCCAGATAACCGATAACTCATATTTTTTAGAGTGCCTAGAACCGATAACCGATTACCGATAGCGATACGTTTAATAATAATCAAAAACACAGTAATAAAATAGAACATCTTCCGTGACACATTCTAGCACTTCAATTTGATGCATTCCCCGATGTACAAACAAACTTATTCATTGATATGTCATATTTGGTTGTGCCAAGTATATATTATTTTATAATTACATAATTATAAATTAAGAATAATAATTCAAAATAAATATTAATAACTTTTAAGTTTGTGTTTATTTAAAAAATTCCATTCCATTTTCAAGTTAAGTATAAGACAAAGTTTGAGCGCACTAAGCTTTTATGATTTAACATGAATACAATTACAAGAAGATTCTTTAAACTAGTACAATATAAAGCAATACAAATAATGAAAGACGGAGGTCCTCAATGAATCAGCGAAAAGTTAAAATAAGAAAACGCGCTATTACTCAAACTATGACATAATAAAATACTCTTATGTGTCAGATATCATTCCATAAAATACTCCAAAATTCAAAAAATTCCAACCAAGTTGTTGATGCGAAAACTATAAGCTTCCATAGTATCTGGCTAAGAGACTGCTTCCGTGTTGGGGTTATACATTCCTTCCTAAGACCTACACGATAAATATGCTCTCTATCGACTGATGAAGGAGGTGATGGTCTGGTTTGTAAAAAGCACTGAATAATAATGAAACCTTGGCCCATTTTTCATCCACCGCTATGAATAGGATTCTTCTTCTGTATGCAGCAATTCTCATGTTTTGCTAAGTCCTCATTTCTCCTCTTTACACAGACTGCAAATTTATCATTATACATGTTAGCTCCTGCAGGCTGCCCTCTTCAGTTTTTTACGATGTGAGGTTCCATTGGTGTTCGATTTCCTTGAAGAGTGAATGAGTGTCAATGCAATTTGTCGCCATGAACTTATCAAAGTCTAAACATATCCAAATCCTTCATCTTCATTAGGTTTTATTTGCTGAAAAGCCACTCCATGTCACTATCATGCTCGTGTGCCAGGTGGTGCAGTATTAAGGCGGCTTCCCTCTTCTCTGTCTTTCTTTTTTAATTGTCAAGTGACAACTCACTCGTATTGCTATTTAATGCATTACTTAAGAAGTGTGCACTCCGTCGGACGGGTCCCATCTTGGGGTGTCAGCTAGCCTTAACGAATTCCTTATTTAGAACCTTTTATTTAAATTATTTTTTTTCGCAGTTGTCTACAGTGACACGTGCCAAACCCTATCAAAGGATGGGTGCTATGATACGCGCTCAAATATCCACCTCTAAACGCAAATTACGCAGAATGACACAGACGCAGCCTTTAAAGTGAGGGAAATTAAATGAGTAGGAAACACAATGATGGAAGAGAATTCCACAGAACAGAGTGGATGGAAAGAGAAGCACGCGCAGCGAACCACGTCCTGGGTTACAACATCAACACAAGAACTTATGGCTGAACACAGCACCCCTTTGCACGAGGGCAATCGTAAATTGGTGTACGCGAGTGAAGTTCCTCAGCACTTGCCCTACAGTACCGATAGAAAAATGGATAACACACAACATCGGCCGCCTTAAATATAAAGGTCAAGTGACACTAGAAAGTACAGACAGTTTATAAGCTTGGCCTTTGACCGACCCTATCCAAAAAAGCCCCCCCCTCCCCCCCCACAGATATGAGAGAGTACTCCATACAAAGGGCGATGAGACACTTGTATAGGTGGAGTAACTGAGAGAGGAAAAAAAATCTTCTCGCACTCTAAACAAACTCCCAGTTTCTTTAGCCGCCCTAGCAACCACTGTTATGAATTGAGGTTTTCAAAACATTTTTTTGTTTTATGTTAAATCCAAGGATGTTATATTGTCAACAGCGGAGAGACGAGAGAACCGTCGAAGAGATAGGAAAGTTAAGTGTCTTAGAGAAGAGATTGTAGAAGTTGGGTTTTAAAGAATTAACAATTCACAGAGAGCTAGACGACACCAACCCTGAAATCTCTATCCCAGATCACAGAAATGGTAAATCTCGGGAAAGATTTAAGACGAAGCTAATAAATCTATGTACGAAGAATTCAAGCTCTAATGAATGAGTTGCACTGGAAACGGTCAAGTCATCGACATATGAGTGAGATAGAGTCTAGATGGTAGGTGTAGAAGATCAATGTAATGAAAAAACCATGGAATATGTAAAAATGTAGAGGATAAAACGAGAACCATGAGGAACACCACTATTGACAGAAAAATGAGAGTAAGAATCGCCCCATCAACCAAACATCCGGACACGATGCAGATTCTTGAAAGAAAGCTAGACAGAAGTAAGCAAAGAGAAGAAGCCCAAAGGAGGGAACTTTGAGAGCAATGACGCGTGCCATACCGGTCAATTGCTTTGGATATGTCAAGCGGCACCACGCAAGTTCTCCTCTAGTCCTAAGGGCGGAAAACATAAATCTGTAAAAGGAAAGTATTAATCGCCAGTAATCTACGAGCATACCGAAAAGCCGTAATGTAATCAACAAAAAGGAAAGAGAGATTCCAGATGATCTAGAGAAGAGTTTCAGAAGGGTTTAAAAGATCTTAGAAAGAATACAAGAGAGCTATTAGGGCGTAGTTAGAAGGACAGAGCGAGCATCATTTTTTCGGAATTATGATTTAACATATCGCGCTTCGCAAACACTGAGGAAAGTACAGTATTGAGGAAGTAGAGATATAGTGGAACGTAGTGGAAGTGGTGCAAGCACGAAGACAACACTCCTCTAAATAACTACGGAGAGGAATGCCATCCGGGCCACCCGCCTTCCTAATAGTTCAAATGATTTCAGGAGCTCATGCATACATACCTATATCAATATGAATAGACAGGAAGATGCATAGGATCTGAGAAGGAAGAGTAAGTAGTGAATACCAGATCGTCCTAAGGGTGAATTAGAGTGAGAATAAATAGGATGCCATAAGAGATGATGGCCTTTTTCATCGTTAGTAATTAATAACAGACTCTCAGAGCTAATAATGAGGAGGAACATTTATTAGAAAATCTTCTTATTTGAGATGTTTTTGGCAATGAGGCCAGAGAGATTTGTCTCAGTTAGGAGATACATAGACAAGGCAGTGCATGTATCTTTTAAATGAAAGTGTCCGTATTGTGCTCGTCGACAGCATATGTGAAACCCTTGCAACGGATTTTAACTGAAGAAGTAGAATTGAGCAAGAAAGTGATAATGAGAACTGAGGATTTTTCTCTACACCCGATAAGCAGATGTTACTCTAGTTCCTGTGAATTAAATGGCCAGGGAAAGACACGATTCGATACCAAGGGATTTACTCTGAAGGTAGAAAAAGTAAATATTTAGTCCTAAGAAGGATATGAACTGGCTCATCCATAATAATTATCAGTTCGCACTTTTAATCGGAGCAAAATCTTGAAGCGGCTTAAAGTCAAAGCAGTCATCGATTCAATTATAATATAGTTAGCGTTACGAGCTCAAACAGCTCAAATGCACCCCAATCGGCACGATTTGCAAACTAATGCCAGAAAAACCGCATTAGTATGCAGGATGGTACTGATGCTTTGAGATAACAGTATTTAAAATTAAATTGAAGTATTTATGAAGTGTTTAGTCTTTAGTCAAAGATTTGAACTGTACGCTTAAGGAAGCAAGGTGGTGTATTTATATGAGAAGTGACTAGTGGTGAAACATAGGTCAAGATATGCAATTTATTATCGTTTGCCGAGTTCTATTTTGATGGGAGATTAAAAACAATGCAATAAGTGTGTCAAGAAGCGTTAAGACTATCCGGAATGTGTGTAGGTTAACAAGTATGCTCCGATTCGTGAGAATACTGAATTGATTCGGCTTCCTGCCTAGACTAAATCCAGTACGAGAGGAAAGCCAACAATTCAAGTTTTGTTTACATTGAATCCCCTAGGTACCCCATTATTTTGGATGAGAAGATATAAAAGTCTCGTGAGAAGTAGTAAGGTAAATCAAATAATAGGCGAATGAAAATCATGTTCTCGTTAGTGAGAGAACAGAGCAGAAGACCATAAAATATTGTTATTAGTTAAAGACTACATTCATTAGGAACACAGAACTCAAGTTAGAGATTCGAATTCGCGAGACGTGTTATAGGAATGTATAATATTTACATAGGCACATTACTCCACCCTTCAAACGGGAATTATAAAATCAGTTATAGTTGGATATATTAAACGGAGTGTGAAGAGATGAATTCCTAGCCATCTGGGTCACAGACCAAGAGCATAAGGTTAGAATTTAGTGAAGTTAGAATTGTAGTTATTTCATGTGGATGCAGTGTTTAAATTGCAAGCCATGATGTTGGTAAAGCAAAAGAAAGCCACGCTGTGCAAACTGCTATCGTACACGCACACGCAATCACAAAAACAAAATGAAAAACAAAAAAAAAAAACAGACAGAAACAAATAGACAAAACCAAAGGAGTTAATGAGAGAAAATTATACGTACGCTAAAACCTAAATTTTAAAACGATTAAAAAAACTATTTACAGCAAAATATCTAAAAATATGAATTTAATCCAGAAAGGTTTAGAAAACACTCACGCACTCACAGGCTCTCACGAAATTGCTACAAAAAAAAATACTATTGATTCAACTAAAAACAGTAGATAAAATCTGTATAAACTATTTAAGATAATGGCATGATCCAAATAGGTAAATATTACGCTAAAGACCAAGTTGGAGAAACGGCTAAAAATCTAAGTTAAAAAAGGAAATCGAGGAAAAATAAAACATAACCTAGTACTAGCTATCTATAGCGAACTAGATTTATTATTGAATCTAAAAGATTCTCATCATAATTTTTCACCCAAAAGTAGAAGTATCGTCTAGTAATCTGGTCCATATATTATAACGATACCGATACCTTCATACCAAGATACATCAAAAATGGACCGTACTACCAGATTACCAGAACCGATACAAGATACTATCAGGTAACTATCCCAAGTATATTATATAGTATTATATATATATATATATATGTATAATAAATTATATATAACTAAATAAATATATAAATATATATATATTATAAAATAATATATATAAATAAATATACAATATAAATATATAAATTATAATATATAATAATATATAATAAATTAAATATATACTTATAACTATATAGTAACATCATAACATAGGAATAATATAAGATTATTATTATTACTTATATATAAATATATATTATATCTATTATTATATATATTAGAGAGAGAGAGAGAGAGAGAGAGGTATACTCTTGCCATGCATCGGATTGCGAAGAGTAGAGATGACTTGAATTGATTGTCATCAGAGATGATGAGAGAGCGAGGAGGTCGAGGCAGAGAGAGAGAGATCGATAGAAGAGAGAGAAGAGAAGAGAGAGAGATGAGAAAGAGAATGTTTTGAGAGAAGAGATGAGAGAGAGAGAAGAGGAGAGAGAGAGAGGTTAGTTAGGTTAGGTTAGTTAGGTAGGTTAGTTAGGCTAGCTAGTTAGGATTAGATTTAGTTTAGTTTCGATAGGGTCTGTTTGGTTTAGATTCATATGTTTAGCTGTAGTCTCAGTTAGCGTTGTCTCTTTAAATCTCTTAGTTGGTTCAAACTGATCTCATATTTATTTAGCCTCTCGTAAATAACTATGAGTTACAATCTACTCGTATTTTTTGAAATTATAATTCTTCTTTCGCAGGAATTTTAACTAGATGTAAGTTCCTTACACCATGAGTATATAAAGAAGAAAAAAAAAAGCTTAACTCTAATTTTGAGTTAACAAGTCAATGTATGTCTCTAATTGACAGTTCGATACAACCTTGTTTTTGCTATCGGCAGAGTGTGTGTCTCTTTATTCTTTACACTTGTATTAACCAGTTCATGAGCCTTGCGATATTTACTTTTGCTATTGCAATTTTTTAAGATATTCTTCGGTTATATACGTGTTATGTAGCATCGTCTCTACTAGACGATATTTTGGAAAATTTCACTCAAAATTTTAAGTTTTGTGATAAAAAAAAATGTTTTTAGATGATAAAATATTCTTATCTCGAAAGAAAGACTAAAACAGGTTTTCGTGAAGCTCTTTTTATGTTTTTATTACGTTCTTTTTATAAGTCTTAATATAAATTTATTATCTTATCTAATAGTGCACTTTTAAGCCAAATTTATTTTTCTCTTTCTGTATACATTGAGTAAAAAATAAGTAACGTCCAGGAAGGCAGCTTTATTATGCAAGTTTCATAACTAATTCTGAATTTTTTTTAAGTACTTCTACTAATTTCTCGAGAAAATTATATTTTTGGATTCAATGGAAAAAGTTTTATAATTCTGCAACATTTCATTTAAAATTTCAGACAGCCACAAAACACGATAGACAATCCCCAAATAATCAAACTATTATAAGTTACATATAATATACATATATGCATTATACATATATCAAGTATATATATACATGTAGTAGTAGTCTATCCTTTGAAACTATATAAATACTCTATTAAGTATTTTTGACTTTTTTGTTTATTTAATTGAGTGTCATGTTGCATATATTATTGATTATATAAATATCAAGTGTGGGCACCCCTCATTTTAGGTGGTATGTTCGCTAAGGCGGCACCTTTTCGCACCTCGAGGAAAACTGAGTCGCTAGCGCTCTCCCGCAACTTATTCATGACCATCCATACTCCCATTTCATCGCAAGTTCTGCCACTGTCCATCCATCGCTCTGCGGGGTCTGCAAGTCTCGCCGCCATAATGTGCTGACTTACAAAGATTTAATATTAAAATCCAAACTAAATAATTATATTAACAAAAATATTTATTGATTAATTATGATGAAATAATTGATGTTAGAAATATACCTAGAGAATTCTCGTATTAGATTCCCTTCCTCCTCAGATGGCTCGTCAAGCTCAGATGAGTTCCGATCTCACATCTTTCAAAAATACTATTATAGTGCTCAAACATTAAAGCACGTTAAGGCAAAGTACCTCGTTCCGCCCTCAAAAAAGATCCCCAACCATACAAATATTACGCGCGTACGCAAGATGATCAGGAGCAGTCGAATTAATATTTTATGAACAAGTTTCTAACCACGACTTCTAGCACAACATATGCTATAAGTGGGTGAAAGTGTCCTTGTGAGAAAGTGCTGGTTAGGTCTACTTTTGTTTGTTCCATGCAGTCCTATTTTAATATAGGTCTCTCACCTAAATCATCTCTGACTCCCTTTCTGACATATTTTTTACCATAATAACACATAGACCCATAAAAAAGGTCTCTATTTCGTCCAAGACTTTAGCTATTAATCCATCGGAAACCGCGAACTCCTGTAGGTACAGATAAAGATAGTTATCAGCTGCCTGTATGCTATTATATACCAGTATATATCCAAGTTATATATATATAGATTTATTTAGTTATATAATAGTTTAACTTGCCAGCTATTTACTATTTATTATTTATTTATATAGTTATTGTAGAGTCTAGTTTTCTGGTAAATCAAAATACTATTATAACTTGTATCATATATATATATAATTAATTTAATATTAATATATAGTTATAATAAATATAGAAATATAGAAAATAATACTAGTATTTATATAAGTATAATATTACTTTGTAATATATGACTATTATATCTATATTTATAATAATAATACTTAATTAAAATATTTATTGTACCTTAGATATATATACTTATTATTAATATACTAATATATATATATTACTTATTATATATATATATATATATATATATATTATATATAAAATATAGATTGTTTTGTATTATAATATAATTTATATTATATTATATATAATAATATATATATATAATATAATACTAATATATATATATACACATAAGGAGTATAGAAATGATATTTAGATAGGATATTGATATACAGTATATATATTAAATATATATAGTCAGTAAGTGATTTATATATAAGTAACATCACATTTATAATAGAAATTATTTTAGTATCTTTCCCTGTCACTGTTCGTATACTATTAATGAGTATATTCATTATTATATTACTCTTTAGATTGTTGATTATATAGAATTATAGAATTATATTAGAAGATGACAGGTATAATAGTATATGAGTAACCTAAAAACAGTACATAATTTCAAATAACTTATATATATATTTGGGTTTTACACATGAATTGATTATAGATAATGTCCTACGATTATAATATGTAAATAACTATAATAATTTAAGCTATCGATAGAATAATACCAGCTCAGTCCTATAGAAATCATTAAATGTATGTTAAGGATTAAAATGTACCTTTAAGGTAGTATAGATGATATCGCATATTGGGATATGTTTTTATAATTAATTACAGAGTTTCTCTTACAACAAAAGGTACATATTTTCCCCAAATTAAAAGTTATATTTTCTTGATTATAACCAAGTAAGAATTCTTAATAAGTGTGGTAAAGGTATTGATGTGTGTCATATTTTAAACAAAGAAGGGTACACTCTAGAACTGCTCCGAGAAACAAAGAGCAGAAACATGATTTTCTTTGAGTCCGTCCACATTCAGTCCGGCAAGTTAGCCTACGACTCGCTCCATACCTCGTCTTTTAGCCCCAGCGCTATTTGCTGGTAGTCCGCTGGAGTTGAACTATGCTGACTAGCGGTACATAAAGAGCGAATGGCCCCACCGCTGATTTACTTAAAAATAGAATTAATTATATGCATAATATTATATATATAGATATAATTAAATAATAAGATAATAGTTAATAATAAGTATATATATATATGACATTATATATATAGTAGAAATATATATATAATATACTATATATATATATAGATATATATATGTCCCTGTTATGTGTGTACGGACTCCTTCAGCATATATATGAATTTTTTATTTTTTTTTTATTGCTAGTACTATCACTATGATCCTGAATTTTATATAGGATTAGCTGGATCATGACTCAAAAATATTATAAGTACCTAGATATATATTCTTAGAAATAATTGAACTCCGTCTTTTTTTTTTTTTTTTTTTTTTTTTTTTTTTTTAATATATAAATTGTTCGCGATATCATTCATACAAACAATGAATTTTAAGTATTATTTCGTACCTCCGCGGACATGATTGCCAAAAATTAAAAAGGCAGCTGACTATATTTTTAAAATCACTATTCCGAATATTAAATACTATTTTTATAGAGACAAAAAACAAGTGTACCTCAGTATATCCGATTCTATGAACAAGTAAGCAATGTAAAATGAAATATGAAAATCACGATGTAAAGTAACGTGATAATTACAAAAAATAAAATAAGAACAGTAATGTCGTAAAGTAAAACATCAGGAGTACCGTATTGTAAAGAACCGTAAAAATCACAATGGAAACAAACAGGAGAATCGTAATATAAAGTAAGCTGAGGGTCGCAATGTAAAGAAATAGGAGGTTCGCAATATAACAGGAAAATTACCATATAAATTAGCAATGTAAATTGGGGTACCTACAGTGGAAAGATAAATAGGGACACCACCAGTGGAAAAAGAAATAGGGGTAAAAACAGTGGAAAGAAAAACAAGGGTACCAACAATGGGAAGAGAAATAGGGGTACCAACAGTGAAAAGAGAAATAGATGTACCAACAGTGGAAAGTGAAATAAGGATACCAGCAGTGGAAAGAGAAATAAAGTTACTAATAGTGGAAAGAGAAATAGGGATACCAACAGTGAAAAGAGAAAAAGGGATACCAACAGTGGAGAGAGAAATACGGGTACGAACAGTGAAAAGAGAAATAGATGTACCAAGAGTGGAAGATGAAATTGAGGTACCAACAGCGTAAAGAGAAATAGGGGTACCAACAGTGGAAAGAGAAGTAGGAGTATTAACAGTTGAAAGAGAAATAGGGGTACTAGCAGTAGAAAGCTAAATAGGGGTACCAACAGTGGATAGTGAAATTGGGGTACCAACAGTAGGAAGAGTAATGAAGGTATCAACAATGGAAAGGAAAATAGGGAAACCAACAGTGTAAAGAGAAATAGGGGTATCAACAGTGGAAACAGAAATAGGGGCACCAACAGTAGAGAGAGAAATATTGGTAGCAACAGTGGAAAGAGCATAGGGGTACCAACAGTGGAAAGAGAAATATGGATACCAACAGTGGAAGGAGAAATAGGGGTACCAACAGAGAAAAGAAAAATATCGGTACCAACAGTGGAAAGAAATAGGGGTGATAACAGTAGAAAGAGAAATAATGGTACCAACATTGGAAAGTTAAATTAAGGTACAAACAGTGGAAAGAGAAATAGAGGTACCAACAGTAGAAAGGAAAAGAGAGGTACCAACAGTGGAAAGAGAAACAGTCCAACAGTGGAAAAAATAAGGGTTCCAACAGTGAAAAGAGAAATTGGGATACAAACAGTAGAAAGTGAAATTGGGGTTCCAACAGTGGAAATAGAAATGGAGATACCAACAGTGGAAAGAGAAGTGGGGATACCAACAGTAGAAAAAGAAATATGGGTATCAACAGAGAAAAGAGAAATAAGGGTACCAACAGTGGAAATAGAAATACGAGTATCAAGAGTGGAATGAGAAAAAGAAGTACTAATAGTAGAAAGAGAAGTAGGGGTACCAACAGCGTAAAGTAAAATTGGGGCACCAACAGTGAGAGAGGGAAATAGGAGAACCAAAGTGTAAAGGGAAATTGGGGTACCAACAATTGGGAAAAGAGAAATTGACAACAATAGTGTGAAAGGTGGGAAAACAGAGGTACCAAACAGTGGATAGAGAAAATAGGCACCAACAGGAAAAAAATAGGATACGAAACAGGAAAGAGAGAAATGGAAGTACTAAATAGTGTTAAGAGAAATAGGAGTGTAAACAGTGGGAAAGATAAATAGGGGTAACATCAGCGGAAAGAGAGATAGGGGTACCAACAGTAGAAAGAGAAATAGGGGTATCAACTGTGGAAAAAGAAATAGAGGTACCAACATTGGAAAGATAAATAGGGCTACTAAAAGTGGAAAGGAACAGTTCATTAGCATTGTAACTAAAAAGGAGGATCGGAATGTACGGAAAGAAGAGAATTGATGCTGTAGAGAAACAGGAAAATCACAATGCTGTTTTTAAACCGGATTACAATGTAAAGAAGAAACAAGATGATCGCAATATAAATAAATGAAATGATAAAAATATATAGAAACACGATGATTGCAATGTAAAAAAAAAAAACCATGATCCATTGAAAAGTAATAGATTGATGTAAAGAA
>JABUQX010021147.1:65000-70000 GCA_015478945.1 Trachelipus rathkii | reverse complement strand
ATGGTAAAAAAAAAATCGGCATTTTTTTAGTTTTCATGTGAATCTCGTCAAAACTGGACTGTAAAAAGATAAACACAATATAATTTTGATATATAAATATATAAATATATATATATATATATAGAAAGATAGAATAGAGAAAGAGCATATATATATATATATATATTTATATATATATATATATATATATATATATATATATATATGTATATATATATATATATATATATATATATATATATATATATATATATATATAAAAGAATTTCTTGTTACATATTCTCAGTTTCTTCATCATTTATATTTCATTCATAAGTTTTAATTTTAATGTTTCTTAAAGATAAAAAGTAAAATACGAAAATAAAAATGTTTAAAAAAGCAACAAAGGTTTGTTTTTAATGGTTTAAACCATCGGTTTTTATGGTTTAAACCATGCTTTATACTATTGGTTTAAAGCCTTGTTTAAACCATTGGTTTAAACCATGGGTCTCTCAACCAAGGTTTAAACCATGTTCTAAACCATTGGTTTAAACCATGGGTCTCCCAACCAAGGTTCCGTGGGCCAACAACGACCTCAATCATCACCAATCCAGCCAGCAATATAATACACTGGTTTTTATCTTTGACACTTTTAAATTAAACACTCACCATTAAACACACTTCATTTTCACTTAGAAACTATAGTCATAAAACAAAATAGTCGCACTGTATTTTACTTTTCAGATCGAGCTTGTCTCTCCAAATTAAAACTTTGGTATGATGACCTACCTAGGGTCTTGGCCCTTGGAACTTAGTGGAGGAGTCAGTGTGGTCCTTAGGCTGAAAAGGTTTTGGAGACCCCTGGTTTAAACCATTGGTTTTTATGGTTTAAACTGTGCTTTAAACCATTGGTTTAAACCGTGGCTCAATCGGTAGAGCGACAGAGTCACATGGCAAAGGCCCGGGTTCGATCCCTAGTTCGGATCCTAGGTATAAAATACCTAGGGAAGTTCCCCTCCTAGAATAGGGCTATGCCCGTGAGGTATGAACTTTAAAAAAAAAAAAAAAAAAAAACCTAGTTATGTTTCATACATCATTTATTTATTCCTTTTAGGCGCCAAAAAAAATGTGACGAATTATTTTCCTTAACGTTTTCTTTAACTTTTACTTAAAATTCTCTAAATATTTATGGAAATTAATGTTGAAATCGTAATTATCAACTTTTATATGCTCATATCTGCTATCACTTTCTGTTTCCACAATATTACTAAAGTCGAATAAACTTTTGGTTGTACCAGCACTATCTAGTTTCGTTGAAGAATCCAATTTTTTCTTTCATCATAGGAGCTTTCTTTTAACACTTTCCAATCACTTTCTGAGCACTTTGTTCTGACTTCTCAGAACTGCTTAAAAAAAGCAACCAAAAAAATATTTTTTTTAAATTGTTTTTTTATTGGTTTAAACCATTGTTTTTTAAGATAGTTTAAACCATGGTTTAAATCATTGGTTTAAACCATTAGGCTTAAACCAGCCCACCCTACTTAAGATACTCACTTATCAGAAAGATTTATTAATATATGCTCACTCACTTATTGGAAAGATTGAAGAATATATTTTTAAGTTATTTACTCATTTATTGGAAGGCTTTAAGTGAATATATTATTAAGTTATTCGCTCATTTATTGGAAGGATTTAAGTGAATATATTATTTAGATATTCAATCTTGTATTGAAAAGATTTGAATGAATATATTATTAAGACACTTAATTAGTGGAAATATTTAAGTGAATAGACACTCACTCACTTATTCGAAAGATATAAGTGAATATAATATAATTAACTTACTTACCCACTTATTGGAAAAATTTAAATGAATATATGTTAAGATACACATTCAAATTTTTCCACTCATTAAGATTCTCACTCACTTATTATAAAGCTAGAGTAATTATGTTAATAAGATACTCGCTCAAATCAAGGTATCAAAACATAAGGAGAAGGTATCACAACATAAGGTAAAGGTAAGGAGAAGGTATCAAAAACTTAAGAGGTACCAAGCAAACTAAGGTGAATCAAATACTGAAAGAAGGCTGCTAGGTAGCTTAAAAATATAAAAGTTGAAGTTTACAGCGTAAAAGCATCAGAAACAAAGGAAATTTATTTGCCAAAAGGCGTAATGGTATCAAAAAATATGGAGAAGGTATCAAAAATAGCAGGTTAGCTAATATAAATAAAATCAAAAACTAAAGGTGAAAGTATCAAAAAGTGTATGTTGAAATAAAGGTAAATATCGGAAAACATAAGGAAGGTTGTCAAGTATCAAAAAGGATCAAAAAGTTGTAATTATGCATTGTCAGCAAAGTAAGGTATCATCAAAAACATAAAAGCAGTAGTCAGATAAAAGTTTCTATAAAATATTAAGTATAAAGGTATCAAAAGAATAAAAGGGAGCAAAATTAGTAAAAGGTATCAAAAATAAAAAGAAGGTTGGATAAGTAATGGTAAAGGTATCAAAATATATTAGAAAAGTGGTCAAGAGACTAATGGTATTCAAAACACAGAATCAGAGTAGTAACCAAACATAAAGAAAGTTTGAAAGTAAGGTAAAAGGTAAAGGTTGCCGTGGGTGTAGCAACAAATAAAGAAAGTTGTCAAAAAGTAAAAGTATCTCAAACAAAAGAAGACGGCTGTAGATAGTAAAAAGTATCAACATAAAAGAAGGTTGCCAAGTGGGTAAAGGTGAATCAAAATTTCAAAAGGTTACGGGGTAGGGTAAAGGTATCATAAACAAAAATGTGGTTACCAGGTGAAAGAAATAAAGGACATGAAAAGGTTGCCATAGGGTAAAGATATCGTGTTCTCCTAGCCAAAAGGTTGCCAGCTTCTGACTTCTAAAGGTGTCAAACACAAAAGAAGGTGGCCTAAGAGTTCAAAACACTTAGGGAATCATTACTTTCTCCCACCTGCTCTTCAAAATAGAAACTTTATAACACTCCTATTAGAGAGAGAGAGAGAGAGAGAGAAAGGAGAGAGAGAGAGAAAGAGGGAGAGAGAGAGAGAGAGAGAGAGAGAGAGAGAGTAGTAGGAGAGAGAGAGAGAGAGAGAGAGAGAGAGAGAGAGAAGAGAGAGAAACGATTAGCAATGTAGATGGAATATAGTTGCTAATATTTTATTGGGCTTATTTGCAATGTCCATTGGTCTATTAATAAAAATAAATAGTTATCAAGTAAAACACACACATAAGACATACATCCACACACACACCCACACAACACGCAATGTAACACACACATCACACACATCATATCATTATTATATATATATAGTGTATATATATATATATGTATATATATATATATATATATATATATATATATATATATATATATATGGTTATTATATATATATATATTTATCAGTATATTTATGAATATATCTTATAATCGTATTATATATATATATATATATATATATATATATATATATATATATATATATATATATATATATATATATATATATATATATATATAGTTATATATATATATATATATATATATATATATATATATATATATATATATATATATTTATATATATATTATATATATATATATATATATATATATATATATATATATATATATATATATATATATATATATATAATATTTTTTAATACATTATTTATATGTTAATTCTATTCTTCTATTTTCTTGATTAAATAAATCTATTACTTGTTATTATTCAAATAGTTAAATCCGTTTGAGTTCCACGTTCCTAATTCCTTGCTTAAATAGTATGCACTTGGCCAGCAAAACATTTTCTTCATTTGAAGACAACTCGAGTTAATAAAGTGATTTTCTCTTAAAGATAGCAACATTGAACTCTAGAAGCAATGCATTCTGCTTCGCAAAGGCGCCAAGGTCTGAATAGGCCTACCATATTTTAAAATCTTTTCCTTTTCACCTAAATTGAATTTTGTTTTAATAGGTTTTCAATTACAAAATTACATTTGTCTTTACTTTCGCAATTTATATCTCTCATTTTAGGTATAAAATACAAATCACTTTTGCTAAATATAAAAATAATTTTTAAAAGAGTATCATACTTGGCACGAATGACAGCATAAGACATTACTTATTCTATTTACAAATTTCTATTATATATATATATATATATATATAGTATGTATATATATATATATATATAGAAGATATATAGTATATATATATATATATATATATATATATATATATATATATATATATATATATATATGTATATATGATATGCGCCTTTATACACACACCACAATTTTTTGCCAAAAGGCACTTCGCTTTCAGTGGTGTTATTGGTTTCAGGTATACTATTTTTTTTTTTTAAACTACTGTTAATAGAAATATTAATTAAATTTGAATATTTATTCAAAATTTATTTAAAATTATAGCATATATATAATTATCAAAAGCATATATTTGCTCGCTATATTAATTTCCTTCGATTTATTTCAATGTGCCAAATATCAAAAATCTCAGTCAGTGAAGCTAAAACAACTCCATAGCTTCCCTTCGAGGGTTGATTTAACATACAAAATGTGTTTTACTTTTCTAAATTAAATCTGAAATTTTTGAAGTAAAATATAGTTACAGAATTTTAATGTTTTTAATAAATTTCGTATATTAAGCGGAAAAAATTTGCTTTTGGAATTGGAAGAAGCTAATTTTTAATGACTGATTGTTAAAAAAAATGTAATTCTGTGGGAAAATGATGCTTTTATCTTAAAAGGATCATTTTTTGTCATTTATTTATGATATGAGTCAGATTACATTGCCTCTCTCTCTCTCTCTCTCTCTCTCTCTCTCTCTCTCTCTCTCTCTCTCTCTCCAAAATAGCAACTGATCAACCAATGGTGGGTAATGCCGTATTCAATACTATTTATATGATTAACAATCAAATGAAAAATTGATAAAATAGAATGAAGCTAAAACAACTCCATAGCTTCCCTTCGAGGGTTGATT
>JABUQX010021147.1:30000-47500 GCA_015478945.1 Trachelipus rathkii | reverse complement strand
TAAAATTTTTCTTTCATTATTAATTTATAATTATTTTATAATTTTATCATTAAAAATGGGAGAGGGATATTTAAACTTAAATTTTGGGAGCGGCAAATTTTTCCACTCAAGTATTCATGAAAAAGGATAATTCAAAAAATATCTTGACTAACCAAATCACAATATACTTATCCCCACAATAATAATGCATTATGATAAACTCAATGAAATATAAATAAATAGAATGAGTTTTATTTTATTTATATTTAAAATTCCGCTTTGTTAGACCTCTAGATTTTAAAGATGTTATACTCTATCTGTTCATGAAAATCATTACGTGTTCTGAAAGGTTATTTGGACCACTGGTGTTCATGTTTATATTATTAAATCTTCTCGTGCATATAAGAATTAAAATTATAATAGTAATTCAAATAAATTGTTCTCGGTTCATAATAATCTAGTGTGTTGTTTGATGTGAATTACTCTATATTGATAATCGTAATTAATTATATCGATAAACTATTGCTCATCAAGGATTGTTCTCAAGTAATAACACGAGACGTATCAAAGCATTGCTACAGATGATGAGAACTGAAGTCCAAATAAACAACGCGCGCCAGAATTTGCTGATGAGCGTCGAGAGAGAAAGGAGAGGGAAGTTAGGAAGATAGTAATAGGGTAAACGACCGCAAGAATGTGAGAGAAGAAGTGAGAGTCACAAGGAATGTCCTACAGAAAGGAAGATATACGTAGGTCTTCTTCTTCAAAATGAAGAGATAATGTAAGAAGTTATACCTCTCTTGTCGCGAGAAAAAAGAGAAGAGAATATTGTAATTGTGTTACATTAGTTCAAGACCTTGAGACAGTGATTCAAATATAATCAGATCATAGTAGAGTGCGTGAAGAGAAGTGTGAAAGCTCAGAATCTTGCTTTGGAGAGACGTACTCTCGTACTAAGGAGTCAGAGTAGGAAAGACTTGAAGTAGAATAGAATAGATTGAGAGAGAGAGAAGAATACTGAGAATGTAGAAGTACAAGAATCTTTCATAAATCGAAGCATAAACCGACGTATGCGAGTGCAGTAGATGCCGAAACACGCAAAATCCGTGTGAGGGATCTTCTTCGATGCGAGAACAATAGCATAACGGTAATCTGGAGAAGATGTATGAAACACTGAGATGGGGACATCGTCGGAGTAGTGGTACAGGTGGAACCTGTGCTGATTCCAAAGCAGAAAGTACTAGAGAATACTGCACGCGAGAATTTAAGCGTGTTAATCTAATTTATAGTATTAGACGAAATTGGCAGTACCTTTCACATTAACCGCATTAGTAAAAAATAATTTTTTTATGATTAAAATTTAATTTTTTTAAGGTAATAAATCCAATTAGAGCACAACTCCTTCACTGTCTCGTTTCTCACTCTTTTTCTTCTCGTCTCCTTTTTCACTGACGTTAGTATTTCTCGCACTCATCGTTTTATCAGTATCCATTTATTGGGTGCGTAGTGCCTAAGTATATCTTATCTTGGTCTTCCTTGAGTTCATTTCTCAATACTTAGTGCTTATCTTGCCGATCATCGTCCTTTCTTCCCACCTATATTTATAATAATAATATATCAAGTAATAAATTATAATTTTTCTTCACTTGGTTCTTTATAATAACCTGGCATAAATATATCAACCTACAGATATATTGTTAGCTCAGTAATTACATTTTTGGGTATATTCAAAACAGGTCTCATTCGCTGAAGTACTTAATTCATAGTGTTCTGAAAATAGAAATAAAAAAAATAAAAGTTTAATATATAAAGGTAAGCCCCTTAAAAATAAAAGAAAAAATAATAACGATATTACTAGCTAAAATATATGCATTAATAAATAGTATAAGTAGTAGTATAATTGAGTAGTATAATAATAAATATATATAACTAGTGAAACACCCTATATAAGTATAATTCTCAAGGTAACTTAGAGCCTAAAATAATCTTATGTAAAAACTTATTATGTCATTTCTGAATTAATCAGCATCAACTAGTATGCGTCTGAAGAAAGAATATTTACTTTAATAAATGTTGTATTTCGGAAAAATATCTCATTAAGTTGAGCCTGAGGTATTTATTAGAAAGGGAAAGATAGATAGACATATGCAAAAGGATAGATATTATTAATTTAGAATTTTTGTTCGAGAAATCGCTATTTGAAAGTGTAATAAAAATTTGAAATCTCTAATTAGTTGATATTTAAGTTCAATGTATAAACTGATCTTATTTAAAATATATAAATAGAAAAGGTGGATAAAGAGGGCTTCGACTGGATTTTAAACGCACACTTGGTAATCTCTCATTTCATGAAAAGAATGAGGGACATCTTTGTTTTAATTATATGAATTAAATTTGTATTGATTGAATTAATGGTTAAGTAAGTGATTATGCACCATTATGTGTAAAGGGCTGTTTTAAATATATTGCATAACTGTATATGTTAACCAGTAACTGATTAAATATATTTAACTGATAAGAGACATGTGAAGGCGTATATCTGGTGATATCGTGAGTTTTGATTGTTTATATAATATTTTATTATTTAAATTTACTTATTATTATTATTATTATATATTTAATTTCTTAATATATTTTTAATTTATAATATTTATATTTATATTATTTTATTTATTAACTATTATTAATTATTTTTAATTATATTATTATTATTATTATTAATTATTAATATTATATTATTTATTAATGTTATTTATTATATAATTATAATTATATAATTTATTAATATTATATTTGTATATTATTATAGTTATATAATAATATGATTTGAATTTAATTGAATAATAAATTTGGAAGATATGTTAAATTAATTTTATTAATTATAATATTTTCAGAAAAATAATTATAAGTTATTTTGTAAATTATAGTTTATTTAATCAGTGTTTGAGATGTAGTGTATGGAAAATTAGAGTAATTATTAAAATTGTTAGCGTAGAGAACGTGTCGATGTTACGTATTCATACTTTCTTGTGGTAGTGAGGTATGATGAGTGTAATTTATAGAGCAATTTTTTATCTCTTCGTGTCGATAATTGCGGATGGATTTGTGCTCTAGTGTGTTAGTAGTCAATAGAGCTATGACGAAAAAAAGTAACGGTAGGAACACTCATCCTCTCTGTAGTAACTTTTTATTTTTTCAGATTTTTATGCAAGGTTGTGGGGTGTGATGGAGTGGTTTTGAAGGGTGATGCTTCTATGGCGGCGTAGCTTCACCTTATGTCATTTTTGTTGTTTTTTGGAATGAAAACATAGTTGGGCTTTTCATAAGATTTAACCAGTTACTTCACATACAACACTGATATGAAAATTTTCGTCTCACAGATTAGTTTTACGATTTTGCGTTTGATGATTTTTTTTGTTTATAGAATGAGTTGAGAGTAAGATACTTTATCCAACTAGACGTTGAATTTCAGGAATATATTATTAGAATATGGTATATATTCTGGACTTTTATCTGATATTGTGCAATTGTTGATTATATCATTGGAATTGCCTCTGATATAACAATGATTCTGTCAGAGACTATCGTTGTCTCGTGTTAAGGTTATTAGATTTGAACGTTATCGCACACTCACTATAAAAATAAATACTCTCCGTGAGGAGACATATGCAAGCTTCTTTTACGTTAAATACTTTTATTCAACGGAGAACCTCTTGTTCATTCTCCTAAGGGGAACCTAAATAATTGAGAGTAATGCGTATATTGGCATTGAGGTTTGGACTCATATCTCTTCTTGTTTGATATTGATAGTGTATGGGAGCCGTTAGACAGAGAGCTGTATGTGTGTTTAAAAGAGACTAAATACCTGCAATGCATTATGTAATGTTGGATTGTAATGTCTGTGAGAAATAAAAAGTCTGTGTGGGTACATTGAAATAAAAACAGAAATATAATAATTAAAGATCGAATTTATAAATAATGAAAGTCCATTTATTTCCTCTTCGTTTGAATGGGAACAGAAAGTTTGATCGGAAAACAAATATTTGGGCACAATTAGTCCGTTCTCTTCTATTGGCTGATTATTTTTATAAATATCATCAATATTTTTATAACTTCGAATACTCATATGATCTTCTAACATTGTTGATATAAGTGAGAATGTGATAGGTGTATGTCATAATAGAATAGATTGGTATCAGTGATATATTAGTTCGTTAGTAAGTTATTTATTTCATATTTAAATATTTAGTTAATTAAGTTATTTATTTTGTGTGTAATATAATAATAATAGATTAATTGTGTTTCTTGTTTCACTCTTATTAGCATGTTTTTGCCATGGCTTGATTTTTCGTTAGTGATAGTCTTTATTAGTAAATTGTGTGATTATTATGGTAAGATGAGTAGTATATGATGTTTGTAAATAAGGGTGTATGGATATAATAAATATTTATATAGGTAAAAAATTTTTTGTGGCTTTTAAATATGGCTGAATTTGAAGTTTAAGAGGTCAGAAAAATCTCCAGTTTGTTTTTTATTTTAGGTTTAAAAGAAGATATTTTTTTATTATTTTGTACTTGTCGGGTATTTCATATAATATATAATTACCTAGAATATTTAAGTGAAGACAATTGAAGTGTGACTTGGTTTACCATCAAAGTGTGTTAAGTGTGCATAAGCTTTGGATACTGTGATAACAGCGTTATTATAAGTAGCGAGGTTAAGCGAGGATCCGTGTGCTTATACAACTATATGGCAAACTATTTGGACGAGAAATAACGCTATGGGCCGGCAAGAATATGAGGGTCATAGGCCCTATAGTGGCAATTTAGAGAATAGCGGCAGGACATCGTAACTAGCGTAAAAATATAATAATAAGAAATATAAAAGCTTTGATATTAATGTGATTTATTATAGGGAATTCGAAGATTATAATGGTAAGGAAATATGGTAAAGGATTGAATAATGGAGGTTTTGAATAGTTTATTATATATGTGATCAGTGATTATTTGTAATAATAATAAAATTTTATAAAATAGTAGTATTTCGATATATGTAAGTGTGATATCGATATGATTGGAAGATTTATTTTTAAGGGTAGATTTTACTGATAGGAATCAATGAAATTGGTTAATGTGTAATTAATAATAATATAATTTATATATATATATATATATAATATATATTAATTAATTTAATTTATATTAATATATTATATAATTAATATATATATATATAATAATATAATATATTTTTATTATAATATATTATAATATATTACATGAAATGTAATTCTACCTACTACCGCTTCTAATCGTGGCCAAAAGCTCTTATATATAAAATATGCTGAATGTTCGAGGACGCGAATATTCACGACATAACTAATATAATATTAATACTCATAATATGACTCTGCATGTATAGTAGCATCCAGACGCAAGCTTTGAGGTGAAGGAGATTAAATTCAGCAGGAAACACAGAAGGGATAGAGAGTGTAGAGATTTTGCCACAGGAACAGAGATAGGTAATAGGTGTAGGGCAGAAAAAGTGTAATGTATTAGAGCACCGCAAGTAGACAGGAGGACTAGCCGTGTTATATGATGACTTCAATTATCCTCGACTCCATATTTTATATACTCAATGGTGCTTGTCGACCAGATATCTATGCAGCCCACTTTGAGTGTTGTACGGTGAGTGACAGGTCCTCTGTAAAAAAGAGTTATTGGTGGTATTCTCTCTCTTATTTAGTGACAATTCCCTCGTGCACCTGCCTCTGTTGTCTTTTTTTTTTTTGAAGTTTATGTTGAGGGATAGGCGTGGGTGGTATTACCGTGCTACACTATAAAAGTTAAAAGAGGAGATAGTAGTAATATTGTGCTCTTGGGGAAATAATTAGACCAACCATGGTTTTCGCGCCGCAAATGATAGTAGGAGTTCATAGTGGAGAGAAGTGAAAGTGTGAGGTGATAGACAAGAATTAATATAAGTACTTTTGGTCTTTTGACTTTATCCTCTCTGATCCTTATTTTTGAGATAGTGTTCGTGGTTTTATAGGTCCTAGTGAAGACTCCACTTCTGCATGTCTGAGGAATGAGGAAGTCTAAGTATCTTTTCGGATTTTACAATGAAGGCGTGGTATGTAGCCCGTGTGAGTATAAATGTCAATGGTAAGTATTAGCTGAGAATAGAGAAAAATAGGATGAATCCAAATCGTCTCAGGTCTAAACAATATATCTCCTCGAAGGTTGCGTGTTGTGAATTACCGCCGCTGTAGGCGAAAATCTCGAATTATAGATGGTGGGAGTTTTGCTCTTCTATATTATACATAGTTTTAATTTTTTGTGTTTTATTATGTGGTTATAAGGCAATATGATGTTATATATTTGTCAACTAGTGAGAGAAGACATCTGAATATTTGTGAGAACCGTCGTAATAAAGATTTGAATGGATAGATTTTGGTTATATGGTTATTTTTTTATTGAGAGGTGGAGGAATTTGGTAATGAGAGTGGTTGTTGTTTTTGTAATATATTTAATTAATATATTTTGAACATAGAGGGTTGATTATTGGTGATGTATCCTATGCGCGAGAATCCTAATACCAGTATCAGTGTCTGGGAGAATATTTAGAAAAATCTCGGAAAGATAAGTAAAGACTAAAGAGGCAATTTGCTAGAATGATAAAGAAGCGGAATGCGATGTAATCATGGAAATTGAGTTTTTGTTGAGGAAGTAGATAATGTGTTATTGGACAGTTTGAATTTGTGCGTCTTTTCCAACAGCATGAAGAGGAAGAGGTGTGTGGAGGCTTTGTTAAGTAATGGTGGGGAGACAAATGATGAAGAAGTATAGAATAATGGTTTGAAATCGTTATGGGGCGGGTGGAAGGGGTCTCAGGATGAGTGTACGGTTAGGCACAGTTCCCTCAAATTCGGGAGGAACGCCATCTCGAGACTTCCTACACTACGATCTAATACTAAAGCTCTTTTTCAATTGACATCCATGCCAAATCATTTAATCAGTAAAATCAAATGTATATCACAGGCTCTAAAGTCATATAAGGAACACTCTATGAAATAGGAGAGAGAATGGCAAGATGTGGATATTTGATATAGTAGGAAGGTAATATATAATATGCCAGATAATTCGTCAACAGTGAGTTATTGAGTTAGTAGAGATAATAATATTATATGAATAAGTAATAAATATAAAGATAACCATAAAATTGAATGAATATATCAATCTATTGATTAGATTATTATATTAAATTAATAATAGCAATATCAGAATACCTGATCAGAATTACGTAATAAAATGAGGAAGATAAAGATATTAGATTTACATAAAATGTTTGTTTGAATGAATTTTATTAATCTCCAAAAAATAGGCATCTCAGAAAGAATTATTTAATATAATTCAGTAGGAGAATAATAATCCTTAGGTGATGAATTATATAGTAACTCTTTACGAATATAGTAAATTGAAAAGCCCGCTTTGCTCGTTGAAAAGTAATTTAGAAATATTAATACACCTAGAATCAAAATCAGTAATATCTAGATACTGAATGAAAAGTAGCAAGAGTGGGTTAGTATAATAATATATATATAATTGAGAAACTGATATAGAATATTAATTCATCATATCCCTGATTAATCGACATGTCATATAATGCACTAAAATAAATGTCAACAATGAATACTAAATAGTTAACTGATAATTAATACAGTAACCGTATGGATTATTGAGGAAAAGAAAGAATATTATATTTTTGATAAAAGGGAGTTATTACAAGCACTAAGTATTTAAATTATATGCTAGTTGGTACCATTAAATTTTTTTAGTTTACGTCTACCAACTCTATGTATCTTGCATTTATATCTGAAAGCTTCGATCATGAATATACAAGCCGATCTTAATATCTAAATGTGAATATATAGTCAGTAGAAGCAAACGCATTAAAAGGTCCTCACCCTAAGCAGATCTCTCGAAATAAACATAAAAGATGACCATAGAAAATAAAACAGACAAAGGATATTGTAATAGACAAGCCAGATAGACACAAATATATAAGAATGATATAATAAAGAGAGAAAAGAGGAATGAGCCCTATTTTGAGTTTTTATCTATGAGCAAGAAAAAATTTGTGTGAATGATGATTTATTATTTTGTATGTATTGTTTAACATATAATTTTTTTTCTTAAGTGTGTAATATTATTATAGGTTGCAGGTGTGTTCAAGTATTTTTGGAATGATATGTAAGCACTCAAATTCTCTGTGTGTTGATAAGGGTATGAAATAGTTTACGTTTAATTTATTTATTTTTTTTAGTATGATATAATTTTGTTTTATTTAAGAAAAAAATATAATATATATTATAAAAAATTATTTTTGTTATATTTTATATATATTTATAATTAATATATGTGTATGTTCTTTAATTAGTTTGCTCTCAGGTTACGTGAGTGAATCCGAATAATGATTCGGCCTACCCCCCACACTAATATAATGAACAGTACTATGAAGAGGACCCTCAACATTAACAAGTGTTGTGTACATTGAATCCCGCAAATATAGATGAGATATCTTAAGAACCAGGTATTTAGAAATGAGAAATAATTATATTCGCTATCTGATTCATGTCTGAAATGTGTAATGGTTTAATATAATTTCATGTTACTGGGTCAGATAACAAGTAAGTTTGATTAAAGATATTCTTACTAAAAAAAAGGTGTGTAGAAATCTGCTTAATCTTGATTAGAATAAGAACAGTTATAGCAGAAACACAGATTACATATTATGTTAGGTGATAGTAAAGGAAGTATAAGATTTTAAAGCACACAGAACATATCGATAGTTAGGTAGAATCTAAGGGTAAAGAATTCCTTAGAGATAACGTGATTTACAGGTGTATATGTAATGTTATATATGTTTACATTTAGAATGCACATAATACTACACATAATTGCTTCAGACTGGCATTTCGTGAAGCAATTTGCCGATAAATTGTGAACATATATTTTAAACGTTAGCTTATTGCGCATTATTCCTAAGCCTAAATCTGGTGTCTCAGACAGTGAGTTCAAAAGGTTAGTATGAGTTAGAGTTATAGAAGATTAAGTTTGGATATGAGTCCAAGACTTTTTAGCAGTAACATTGTACGTTTTGATGATCTTAAAGTAATAAGTATCAAGATTAGTATAAGCCGCAGGTCGCCTTGAAATGTCAAATATCTGCTCATGTACTTGTATGCACAATAATACAGACATCTTCACAAAAACCAAACAACATAGTGTCCAAAAAATAATAAACGTAACAAACGTGAAATCAGGTTAAAATTATTCACAACACTAAAACCTAAATTTAAAACCGTGAATGTTATTTAAAAAGTTAAATTATATTTTCAGTAAAATATAAGAAACAAGTAATTATAGAAAATGTCACTCAAATATAAAAAGTTAATAAAAACTAATAATTTAAAACGCTTACCTTTTAATGCATGATTATTTCTAACTGATTTAATAATAATAAAAAAGTAATAGTTATAAAAATTGATTTAAACATTATAAAACTCTATAAAATTTTAAAAAGTTTCATAGATTCTAAAATAAATTAATATCATAAAAATGTCTAGCATTTTAATAAACGATATAATAAATTCTAAACATCATAAAGAAGCCATAACTCCATAATATATTATTTATAAATTGATATAATATATATATATATTCTATGGTTATTTACAGATAGGGGAAAAGCAGTTGGTTCTATAATATAAGTATAATTATCTATGTAAGTAGTTAGCCATATAAACAATGTGATGATATAGAATCAATTAGTACAGTAACGATGTTAGCTACATATATAATTTAGTAATTTAAATTTTTGTATGAAGAGTAAATTTGATAAAAGATTAATTCTGATGTTATTTGGGGTATTATGATATAGGTAATAGAGAGGGTGTAAATATTAGTAATAATGTGGTAAATAAATTATATTATATGTAATGAATATTATATTAAAGTTTTATATTTGATTTAGTTATTGCAGTTGTATAACGTAGTTGTTATAGTTGTTAATTAGTCATGATAGAAATTGTAAAATGTTGTTTGGTGTTGTTTGTAATATCGAGCAGGGTTACATTTAAATTGTTTGGTTTTGTTTGTTTTGGTTGATTATTTGTTGTTGTATTTGTTGTATGTTGTTGATTAGTTGATTGTTGTGATTGTTGTTTGATGTGATTTTTTATTGTTGTTGTTGTTGTTGTTGTTTAGGTTGAACTTTTAAAAACTTATGGTCGTTAGTTCTGTGACTTTCTTGTTGTTGATTGTTGTTGTTTTATTTTTATTGTTGTTTTATGTTATATAATATAATATTGTTTTTTTAATGTTATATTGATGTTGTTTTTGTTGATTTATTGTTATGAAAAAAGTATATGGATTTAATCTTTAAGTATTTAAGTAAAAATACCGTTAATTTTGTTATTGTTATTTTTAACGTATATATTAATAATGTTATTATTGTTTTTATAAGTTTATTCCTTTGCTATTTGTTTTATATATGTTCATTAGGTTTTTATGTTATGTATGTTTTTTCAATTGTTAAATTATTTATTCTTGTTATTACTTTAATACAATTTGATACATTAATTCCTAGTTTTTTTTATATCGTTTAAAAGTGAGTTACATTATAATTTTTTATTGTAAAGTATTAAAATAGGTAAAATATTTTCTTACATTATAAATTTTTGCATTGTTTTTTTTTTATTTTTTTTTTATTATCTTATGTATTATAATATTAATTTTGTAATATATATATTAATTTTAAAATATTTATTACATGAATTAGGTAATTGTGATTATAGTTTCGATTTTATTTTATATTTTTGAAATCATTTTGTTATGTAAATTTTAATAATAATTTTATTGTAAAATTGATTAATTTTTATATTTTTATGTTAGATTTAGTTTATATTGATATAAAAGATGATGATTAATTTGATATATATATATTAATTGTATTAATATTTTACAACTAAAAACATTGATATAGTATATATATGTTATTTATATTATATTCTATTGTATATTATATTAATATATTTTTAAGTCATTGAAATGTTTTGTGTTTTTAATATTAATTTTGTGACTTAATAATAGTAATTTTTATTTAGACATCGTAATTCGGATAATATTATTCCTATATATTATATATATAATATTTATAATATAATATATATATATTATATATATATTGTACATAATATATATATATATATATATTATATATTTATATATATTATAATATAAATATATATATATATATATATATTATATATATATAATATAAATATATAATATATATATATATATAGATATATATATGTATATATGTATTTACAAGAGATAAAACACCACGCCAACGGGCAGAGCCCTTAATCAAGGAGGGGGGTGTACTCGATTGAACGTCCCGAGCAGGAACGGAAGCCAAGACCCAGGAAGAGAATAGCTCAACATTCTCCCACACCGACAGTTGGCGAACCTGGGACCACTACGCTTGTGTTGGGCGAGTGCTCTAACAACTGAGCTATATTTTACCATTTTATAGTAAATAAATATAAATAAATAATAAAAAAAAAAATATAATATATACATATACATACATATACATACATAATACATATACATACAATACATATATATACATAATATACACATATATTTACATAATATACACATACCAACATACCTGACAGTGTTTTCTTCAGATAATTTTTCTCCGGGGGGGACTTTACAGAAGATTCGGGGTGGGCACATTAAGTAATAACATAATATTATATAAAAATAGAAGGATAATTGATATTCTTGTCTCTTTTCAGCTAATCTTAGTCTTATTAGATACTGTCTTACTGAAATAGTAAATATCCGAAAATATAACCAAATCTTTACTTGCAAAAATTTAGCAATCTATTTTTTTGGTTTGGGAAAAAAAATTTTATATGGGGAATGTTAGATAAATAAAATAACATAAGGGTACGAAAACTTTATTATGAATAATATTTATAATTAAAACATAATATAAAAATTAATATGACTTTTTCAAATAAGGAATAGATCTTAGATAAAAAATAAATAATATATATATATATAATGTATAATATATATATAATATATATATATATATATATATATATATATATATATAATATATATATATATATATATATATATAATATATATAATATAATATATATATATATATATATATAATAATATATATATTATGGCTATTTATAAGTGGTTGACTCCAGAGAAGCAAAAAAATCAATAATTAATGTATCGTTATTTTAATAATTTAAGGGGGAAAATACATTAAATTTTTGGGTTAAACTAAACCTAAACCTAAACCTATCCTTAACCTAACCTAACCTAAAGCTTACGGGAAATTTTCCAAGTTCCGTTAACCTAAATTAAAACCTAACCTAATATTAACGGAGTCCACCACTTATAAATGTAATAATATATATATATATATATATAGTATCTTATATAATAAATAATATATATTATATATATATATATTATATAAATATATATATTATATAATATATAATATATATTAATATTATATATATATATAATATTATTATATTATATTATATAATTATTTAATAATATATATATATTTTATATATATTTATTAATTAATTAATAACATAAACACTTTCGTAAATAAGGCCGTTATTCCCGTTAACGTAGTACTATGATAAAGTTTTAATGAGGTATTTAAAGAATAGTAAGTATCTAAAGGTAATCGTAATTATAAACTACGAGTTTTCTAATTACGTCGTCATTAACCATAGTACATTACTGTTTTTGTTTAGAAAATCCTTCCAGTTGGATTCTCTAAGACCCTCTAACTCGTATGGACATATTTATCATTTCAACAATGCCATTATAATAATAAAGTGTTTTTACTGGTACCTAGTGAATTTACTATTACTTTTTGTACTTACTAGTATTCGTCATATAGTAACTGTAGAACTATATCTTTTTAACGAGGCTAATCGTAATACTTAAGAAATTGACAAGAAAGATTTCACATGATGCTTTTAATGTTAAACTCGCAATTTATTACCAACGTCCGACGCCACAGTGTTTGAATAGGGGATATCTGCTTTAAAATTATTATTTTAGCCACTTTCAAGATTAGATAAATAATTATTGATATCAAATTAAGAAATATGAAAAGAGACAAGAAGCAATTGACATAAACCTTCCGCATATAACACATGAGCATCATTCACAAGATCGTGCGGTGAATGAGCAGAAAAAAATACATTTTTTTGTAACAAGCAGACTCCAGAGGACATCAATTGTTCACAGTTTTAACAAGTAACGCCGGCGCAAAATTAGACGAGGTTGTAAGCCATAGCTATAATGATAAATGAAAAGTCAAATTATCAACCCAAAGGGTTCACATGCGTATGATATTTCCTATCACAAATAATGCTATACAAAGAATATTGTAAATGTTTTATGCAAAACACATCACTGTCAAATTCAAGCGTATTAAGCTAGTATAATAGATAATGCAAGCAAAGTCGATTTCATAAATTCTCTTTCAGAGGTTTTAAAAGACGGAAAGGTGGATTCGATTGCAGAGGCAGTAGATGTGGACAAAGAGATATGTGCAGCAAACGGGATCGAGAATGAACATATTATGAAGAAGAAGACAATTAAAGCATTCATTGAAGAAGAGCTTTGGGACATGGACATACAATTTATTAATCCCATCCGCAAGAACCAACCACAACGACTATTTTTAAAAGCTTCTACAGATGTTGTTCTAATTAAAGTTGAAGAAACCACTAGTTTTTCTGGAAAAATGAAGACCCTCTTTGAAGCGTCACATATTATAAGGAAGTGCATTTTGTCTTTTAACCAGTGACATTTTCCAGGACAAGTCGATACTACTAAACACAGTAATGTAGTAGCATTCGAACTTGAATCATTCCTTAAGTGGTGTATTGCTGGAAGCAATATATTCCAAAACGCAAGAGTTGATGCAGAACAAGTAGCTCAAAAGGCATCAGTACTTTCACAAAGCCTTATATATATATGAATGCCTAAGGGAACAGCAATCAAAAAATGAACCTACGGCGATGACAGAGCATACTCGTGACTACCAACTACAAGTAGGTGTTGGTTTAACAACAGTTCATTCCAATAGTCACAGCAAATTCCTTGTCCAACTTTTTGCATAGTATAGTTTGGTCAGTTGAGTAGAGCAAAGTTCTGACACCACCCTGCAGACTTCAGTAGCAAAAGAGGCAATGCGTCAAATGGATGAAAATGGTGGGGTGTTGTATATTCCACACGACTTTGTCAGAGGAATATTTATGTATTGTGCAGCAGATATTATAAATTTCCTCCAAGACATTCCTGATGGTAAAGGAACTCTACATGGAACAGTCATGGTTTGCTATGAAGAGTGATTATCTGAAGACCAGTCTGAAATGACAATAGTTTCAGGTCCAGCGACAAGTCATTAACAATTCCTCCTCAATGTATGACCATTTTAATGGAATACAAAGTACCAAAGAATATTAAGCCAGTAAACCAAACTTTTATAAAAGAAGTACAATGCTTTACCAAAGCAGATCTATCACAATATGTTTCTCTAACATGGTGTGACTATTGAGAAAATGTGTAAAATGGTCATCAGAACACCCAACGTATTCCGAATTACAGAGTGAATTCGCAAGAAACATATGAAATAGAGAGTCCAGGAGATGACCTATCAGATGCATTGGATTAAGCGAAGGGAACCACACACATATTAACATGGTCATTCCTTAATTCAGCGTTACTGGATGTCCCAGAAAGGAAGGCACGAGTATATACCCTACCGATAATATCGGCTATCCCCACTGATCATTCAGTTCAATTAACTTTACTCACCCAATTGAAACTTGTTAATAAACACATCTGTGCTAATAATAATTCCAAATGTGTCCTGACTCTAGATTTGGGTCTTTATAAGCCAATCCAGCAGCTAATTATGTCACAAGTTGATCTTCATCACCGTTGGAATGTGCGACCAGACGAGTTGCCCACAGGTTTTGTAATGATACATGTAATTTTAATTTTTATCGACGGAACTGGAATTCTTGATTTGTGGTCAGTGCTGTATGGTGATATGCCAGTCAATCAAATCATTTCAGGTAAGAAGTTCAGACGTGTGGTTGAAGCACACATTCGTACCTAATCGCTCTGCAAGATTGCTACTTTCAGTATTTCTTTGATGACCATGAAAGTTTGAACATTAGTTTTTAATGAAGTGCAAGAGCTACGAGCCAGATTCAATGAAACTCGCGCAAAAATGTCTTACTAAACCACTCTTGGCGATGCAGAAGTGTGATCTCTTAAACAAGATAAAAAAAAACTTGATGAACAACGAAGAACTAAAACCAACATTCCGAATGTTACGAAAATACATGAAAATGGTTGACTTTGTTACTATACTTGATTTGTGAGGACTGCTAATTGTCCGCATCTTTCTTCCCTAGAAGATTTCGTAAAATACTTCTTTGCATTAGATTTGATATAAGAAGTTTGAAAGAATCAGATTCAGATATTTGGCATGAGCTAAAAAAGAGCAACTAGGTAGTAAAAAAGTCTAACTTACTATTTTGTGCTCTAGCTTGTGTGAGTTGAAGTTGCAACTATAAACAGTAAAAACAGAGCAATGAAAGTTGTGGGAGGACTTGTTGGAATAACACAGCAACTGAGTACTCTCTCTCTCTCTCTCTCTCTCTCTCTCTCTCTCTCTCTCTCTCTCTCTCTCTCTCTCTCTCTCTCTCTCTCTCTCTCTCTCTCTCTCTCTCTCTCTCTCTCCTTTGCTTTCTTTTTCTTTCCAGCACATGAGCCCCAAATTGTATCACAAGAAGAGCATGTGTGGTAGTTTATTAAAACCGGAAGCTAGAAAGCACCATTTAAATAATGAAACCTTGGCTTGCTAAAGCCCAAGGTAAAGCATTTTATTTTATAATGAGGTTTAAACTCTATAGGTTTGATTGTTTTAATATTGGAGGTCCCCGGATCATGAACATAGAACAACAAAGGCCTGATTGTAGTTCAGTGAATGGCAAATCACAATCAGATGCCTAACCGAATTGAATCATTAGGAACATATTTGTATTAACTCTTGAAGAGAGAGAGACTTCTTGATGGATCAGTCAGTCTCTGGGTACCTATAAAAAGAGTAAACTAAAACTAAAGTAAAGATTGTTGAAGTCATAACAGAGCTGAATGCAGATCTTTCCCTTTTTGCACGACTTTTGACTGTCACACGATATCAAACTGAGAAGATAAGACGCTAGCACAACCTTTGGAGGAAGGAAATGGTAAATTTATTTTTAATCGATGTTTGCACAAATAGAAAACAATTTATGAAACTCCGTACAGCTAAAAGTAAGGTTATTCATATCTTGAAGTCTGTTGTGGAACCTGCTTCAAAAAAAAAAAAAAAAAAAAAAAAAAAATAATTACCATCTTTTAAAGCTCACCAAGCAAATAGCTGGGTTGCAGTCATGGACGGAATGGGAGAATGGCAGGCTCTTTATAAAACTATCGCAGTGAAAACCTATGAAGATCTTGCTGATGTGTTCACCCAAAAGATTCAAACAAATACTGACAGTATGATGACTTTCACATTGTTTTCGACACGTACTTAGACGAATCAATCAAGAATCTTACTAGAGGTAAGAGGCTCCATAGAGGTGTAGCAACACAGTACATTAACAATCCACAAGTGGTGAAACCACTGACATTTCAAAGATATATATGAAAAGCTATTGTCACACGCTTGTACCAAAGATGAATTGGCCACCTACATTGCGCACAAAATGCTAAGTCATGCCAAGAAGTAGCAAAAAAATATGTTTCGTAGCGTGCGGAAGTTTCTTTGACGCATTGCTCTTTGGATTGTTTAAAGTGTAGTCAAGAAGAAGCCGACACAAAATTCTTACTACACACTTTTAGCGCCTAAGACAGACATGCAGATACACTAGTAAGAAGACGAATTCCAATAATAACTTTGCTTTGTTTCTTAATGAATCTGGCTTTTACAAAGGAAAGCCAGAGACCATTTGGAACCTTTTAAGCAAGGTGTACTAGATGGAAGACTAATTATTATTACTAAACATAGGTAAGGCCTCTGTTTATGGGAACTAACTTGCTCCACCACCATTCATGCATTATCAGGTTGTGACTACACCCGAAGCTTGTCTGGGAAAGGAAAGTTATCATATTTGAAATCATTTGTTTCTGCCATTGAAGAGGAACTTGCTTTGCAGAAGCCTGGTACCAGTGACTCAGTACCTGCTGATATTGTGTATCAGCTGGAAGCATTTATTTGCCTGGTTTATCAGGCACACATCTCCACAACATCACTTGCAGAATTACGATGATCAATATTCACGGACAAGAAAGCCCTTGGAGATGAGTTACCTTCCACTAAGGGC
>JABUQX010021147.1:22500-27500 GCA_015478945.1 Trachelipus rathkii | reverse complement strand
ATATATATATATATATATATATATATATATATTAGGTTATTATATGTGCCAGCCTCCAGATTAGGCGACGCACAATAGCTCCAATAAAGTAGCGATGCTACACTAAAAGGAAAGCCATTTTATTGGGAATCAAGGGCAATTTAAGTTACGCAAAACTACAAAAACAAAACATAATAAATATGCATTAAATAATTAACTGAAACTTTGAATATTTTATGCATATGGCTGCAAATCTCCATTGCTACGCTCGATAATTGTGTAGAAAAGTATTTGGAAATCTCTCTTCTTGGGAAACTTTTTCAATATGTAACGTACATATATATATATATTAAATATAATATATCTATAATATATATATATATATATATATATATATATATATATATATATATATATATATATATATATATAATTTTATATATATTAATGTTCATTTACTTTATTTTGTACTTTTCATAACTAATATTTTCTCGTGATTCCAAAAATGTATTCTATTTTAGTGTAGCTACCGTAGTTTTTTAACTGATTGAGCGTTTTACCTTATTATTTGTGTATGTCTGTTATCGCTATATGGATATAATTTTTATATATTTATATTATTTTTTATAGTTATTTGTGATATTATATTTATATATATTATCTATATATTATTATTATTAATTATATTTATATTATTATAGTATATAATATACCTATATATATATATATATATATATTATATATATATTGTGAACTAGGGCAATATTTCTAAATTGATTGGGAACTTTGTAGAATTAATCTTTTGTTTAGTAAATAAACTGTTATTAAATAAATTAAATCACATCAGGCAACTAAAATTTTGCTCCAAAAAAGAGGTGCGTGATTAGTCAAAGTAAAAACTTCGCGCAACAAGAAATAACCTATTTGAGGTAACTTGTTCGTTTGATACAGCCCAAGGGGCATCCTCCCGCAAAGTTCAAATAAGTTAATCAATAGCTTGTGCGGATCATTGTGTCTATTAAAATTGCTTTAATGTCAAAATTAACAAATCAGTTTTAGCTCTTAGAAAAGTGCCCTTACTATATCATATTTAAGCCATTCAATTATTAATATGATTGCATTTTTATTCTTGTCTAACTATTGTCGAATTCAAAGCAATTAAAATCTAAAGCATTATTGATGTTTCATCAAACAGAAATTGAAGCAAGTCGTGTCATTCCAGAGTGACCGATTTAGATATTCATACCTTAATGACTGTTTCAGATTAAACAAAAATCATTTACGAATCATCATTGCAAATGAATAAAAAGGAAAGTGGAAAAACAGCAACCAGGAGCAAAGCCAAAGTGAAAGTAAACTTTCCATGATCAAAGCTTTATAAATCTAATAAACAGCACTCGATCTGTAATATAATGCTATAGAAGAAACCACGACGCAAATTTACCAAATTTCGAGCTTGCAGGTTAAAGGAAAAACAAAAAATTAGGGAATGACCAAGCAATCAAAATGCATTTACACATCTCCATACCATGAGAAGCAAGACAGAAGAGTCATTTAACGAACTAACTAAAAGAAAAGGAAAATAAAAATAAAAACCAAGAATCAAAACATTTTTCCGAAATATTATGAAAATGAAATAGAAAAACATTTTTCCGAAATATTATGAAAATGAAATAGAAAATAATAGAATAATGTTGCTTAGGTTAATTAATATTAACAATAGTGTGATATTGATAAAGTGTTTATTTAGTAATTAATAAAAAATAGGCTATATAGTTTTAAAATACGAATAAATCTTATGAAGCGTTTAAATGAAAAATAATAATAATAATAATAATAATAATAATAATAATAATAATAATAATAATAATAATAATAATAATAATAATAATAATAATAATAATAATAATAATAATAATAATAATTTCTTCAGATAAAGTCACCTTTAATAACTTTTAAATTAAATACTTTCATTCACGTCATACCACAATATATATATATAATATATATATATATATATATATAATAATATATATTAATTATTATATAATATTTATATATATATATATATATATTATCTTATATATATAATCTAAAAAATTAAATTTTAGTGATTTTACTATATATAATATATATACAGTGGCGTATTTAGGGGGGGCCAGGGGGCCATGGCCCCCCCCGAAATTTTCTGACACTAAAAATTTTTAGGTATCATATACGTTAATAAAGATAAAATCAAGTATGTTAATTCATTATCAAATAATTCGTGAAATTTTTAAAATTTTTTCGTAATTTGATAGTTTTATAACCAAAGATGAATTGATCAGACATAAGTTACAAAAGCCATTCAGAAGATTTTTTTGAAGAATGTTAAAGGCGCATCGAATCTGAGATGAGTATTGAAATTGCTGTACAAAAATTAACAAATTCCAAAAATACGACCCAACATTCCTACTATTCGACCCCAGACTTATTATCGCACACCCCTGGAATTTTTATACCATTTTTGGAGGATTTTAACATCAGCATTAGGAGAGAGGTTTTTAAATTTCTCCTTGCAATTTGTCTTACCGAACGGGTGTAATGGTGCCATATGAGAAGATAAATATTGGTGTAATATTTTACAAGGAAGATCTGGAAAGCCTAATAGAAAGATTTAGTAAAAGCACAAAAATACTTATGAAGTTGAAATCCCTTCACAGTACAGGTCGCGTATTAACAGCCATAGATGCACTAGTTTGTTGTTTCCAGTCGCACATTTCCCAAATATTTACATCTTGTTTTGCAAATACTAGCAATTATACACCCGTGTTTAATGCTTCAATAGAAAGAAGTTTTTCAAAGATTAAGACTTCTGAAAACCTAACTTTGAGAAATAACTAATTGGAGATAAAGACTTAATGGACTGCCCCTCTCTACATCGAAATATTTGAAATAAAAAATTGAAGATGTTATCTCAGATTCACTCACTCTCTCATGTCAGGCTATTAAATTTAACAATTTAGGGTAAGATGATTTTAGTAATTCCATATAAATTCTTCCCATTTTTTCTTAGGAATTTAATATTTTGTCCTTCCACTTTATTATATATATATATATATAAATATATATATATATATATATATATATTATATATATATATATATATATATATATATATATATATATATTTTATATATATATATATATATAAGAACGATTTGTTGTGGCCCCCCCGAAAAAAAATTTCTGGATACGCACTTGTAATATATATATAATAATTATAATATATATATAATATATATATATGATATTATATATATATATATATTAATTAATATATTATATATATATATATCATCTCTCCCCAAGACTGGGGGTAAGGTGCGTAACATGCACCGGAAAAAGAATATGACGCAAGTCGTAAAAAAAGTCCAGCCTTACCGCCCCCTTTATACCTTTTAATGAGAACACGTCGCAGTCAGAAAATCCCATCTAGAGCTTCACAGGACCGCGACGGACCCTCACTATGACATCTCGTCAATGTGGGGTTCATCCCTTGGCCCAGGTGGGCCACAACCATACCCTCTCACAAAACCCCACCACCATTCACTCCTATTAAGCACCTTTCATCTCGCCTCTGCCAAACTCACTCTACCCATTATACCTTCTCTTTAGTAATGACCTCATCCCCTAAATACCTATTCCTTCTTGCACCATCAAACCATCAAACATTCACTATCACCTCTTCATTACTGTCAATGTTGTTTAGGTTTTCGAAGTGTTCCCTCCACACTCCCTTCACATTCATTTCATCAGTTACGAAAGCACCATCCCCATTCATTATTCTAAGCAGATTCCCCTTATTATATAAATATAAATATGTATATTATAATATATTATAATATATATATATATATATATATATATATATTATAATATATATATATATATATATATATATATTATATATAATATATAATATATATGTAATGTTCCGTATCAAATGAAAACAAAATTTTGAACATTCCATTTCACACCGCATAGCGAAGAGACAAATCTGTTGTAACAAAATTGGGTTTTACTATATTGGGGAAAGCTTCCTCTAAAACAATATTTATAAAAGATATTGCTAACGATTTCTATTTATAAAAACATATGTCTTGTTTATATTGCACGCAGAATAAGCAAAAGTGTGCCTAAATCCTCATTGCTTGTATTCAGGCTCAGTTAATATGGTAAATTTATCGATTTAATATATATATATATATATATAATATATATATATATATATATATATTATATATATCTATATATATATATATACATATATATAGTATATATTATATATATATAATATATAATATATATATATATATATATATAATATATAATATTATATCTATATATATACATATATATATATATATATATATATAATATATATAATATATTAATATTTATGTAATATTATATATATATTATTATTTATTTTTTAATAAAATTGGAACATTTTTATATTATTTAGTTAATATAAAATTATTTATTTTTCTTTTTGTTATCATTTAATACAAGAAAGATTATTATCATTTTGCAGTTTAGGAAATATTTATTTTTATATATCTCAATAAATTTACAATAACATGTAAGTAAATGAACAGTTTCAGTATATTATATGATTTTTAGATTCAAGTCGAGTGAATTTTTTTGATTATATATTTATTTTTATTATATTTCTTATTGTTGTATTAAGTCTTCCTTTACACCCTCCTTTAGGTTTATCCTTCTGTAATTTCTATTTTTATTTATATATGTTTTTTTAGTATTTTTTTGATTTTTTTATTTTAGTTTTTATTTCTTGTATTATTTTTTTTTTTTATATTATATATATTTATATTATATTATTTATTTTATATATTTATATATAGTTTTTTATTTGAGTTTTTATATTTATTTTTTTATTATTTTAATATTATTATTTTATAATTTTTTTTATTATTTGTATTTTTATTTTTATTTTATTATTGTGTCAGATGTGTCTA
>JABUQX010021147.1:0-17500 GCA_015478945.1 Trachelipus rathkii | reverse complement strand
GTAAGAAAAAAAATACCCTATTTTCTAATCATGTCTACAGAATTAATACACCCTAGAACTAAAACAATAATATAATCAGAAGAAGAGCATAAAGTTGCGGTCCAACACCTCAGACTATAGCTATAGTTATTCAGTTAGCGTCACTACAATCATCTATACAATTGTAACTTTCCACAACCGCGGTTTAACCGGTTTTAAAACGGTTATAACCTGAATATAAATTTTTTTTCACATCACAATTATTGACAAGTTATAACTACATATAATATACTCTCGTATTATATGATACTCTCGTATTTATATATTTTTGATAATACAAAGCGGAGATTTGAGACCTAAAATTGAAGAATATTGAAATTCCTTATTATAATGAATATCTAAAATTATTTTCATAATTAAATTTTGTTCATATTTGGGTTTTAATTATGAGAAGGAATAATAACCATTATAATTAAAGCCTTTGTACCAGCAATATGTAATGGAAACAATCATACGATCAGTATTGAATTTCGCTAAAAAATAAAATTTATATCTTGTAAAAATGTTTGAGAAAGAAAATTCATTTTGAATCATTTATATTTAAATAAGTATCACAATAAATAACTTTCTGACAATAAATTTCAGGAGAAAAAAAAGAATGGATACAAATTTGCTAAATAATTTATTAATTAGCAGGATAAAAACTGTTATATATAAAAGGGTCTATCTTGGAAAATTTAACATTAAGAGTTTGGTTAATAACCAAATCTAAAATGATTGTCCGCTGTTTATATATTTAGAAATTTTAATTCTCTTTTTATAGTTTACAATTATCCTTGAATATATAAAAACTCTGTCCAGGTTTAGTGGTCGAAAGCTTGGTGTAAGTTTATTTTAAATCTTAGCTGTTTCGATTTTCATTAGTCTTTGTTTAAATGGTTAATTTACAGTATTATTACGTTTATAGTAAATTATCAACTGCATATATAACTTTAGTAGTATGAAATGTATAGCTTCCTCTTTTGAATTGTCTCACTAAATTATATATTGTTGACAAATATTTAACCAGTATTATTATTTTAGATATCATCTCTCTCTATACTCTCATCATTATCTTCTCTCTTCTATTATCCTTATCTCTCTCTCTTCTTCTCTCATTCTCATCTCACTCTCTCTGACTCTGTCCTGTTGCCTTGCTCTGTCTGTACTTGTCTGTCTGATCTGTCTATATATTTCATGTATTAACCATATGTGCTTGCACTCCTATGTTTATATACTGATTCCCTAGAAATTCTAGGTTCTAAGATTCAGTGGGCTTCCTGTTAATGATTTAATAATGATGTCTGATCTCTTTGTCTCTTTTGTTAACTATCTCAAAAAGCAGAGTAATTAAATAAATAATAGTATATAGTTCTTTATCTCCCTTATATCCCTCCCTTCCCTTACTATCTCTTCATCAATCTCTCGTGTCTGATCAGTGTCTCTACTTCTCTCTCCATCATGCATCTCTAATATCAAATAAAATCATTCAATCTCAAATATCTATATATATAAACTATATATATTATAATAAATATAAAATAAATAAATATTATAAGTAAAGATAAGGATAAAGATATGATAGTAAGGAGATAGTAATTCTAGAGTAATCGAATCGATGAGTTTTATTATAATGTATTAAATTTTATTTTTTTAAAGATTATTTTTATTTTTATATATATTAAGATATCATATATAATATTTATATATTTAAAGTTAATATCTAATATTAGAGGATTAAATAACATAACTATAATATTGATAGTAGTAATAATATAGTTATTATATTGAGAATAATAAGATATGATATTTTATATGAGAGTGCCTTGAGTTATTAAGGTCTGGAGTGAGATTTATCCTATGTGATATATAGTCATCAATTCTTACCTGTAGTATGAGAAAGGGGGATATTAGTTCGTAATAAGGAATATTGAGCCCATTGTTTGATTGTTATGAGATGAGCTTACGCAAATCTTATATCTTAGTTGTATGAGGCTAAGTATATTGACCTACATACATTACGATGGACACTAACATAGTGATCGATACACTATAATATAAGAAAAAGTGTATGTGTAAAAAGAGGCAGCAAACATATTCACTGACCTATATGATATTTCGAACGCTCAGCATGATTAGAGTAAGCTCTCAACTATGGCGAGGTAGCTTCATAATGATTGAAATGAATAGCATTAAATTGAAATGAATAACATTAGAGATATAAGATTAATTTTTTGTAAGGTATAAATATGAGAATATTTATGATATATAATCCTTTGAGCTCAATATATTCATGATATAACTGTTTGCTAGACTTAATATTTGGTACTTATAGACTACATTTCTTAAGAATTATTCGGAATGTGAACTAGTGATCGAATCTTGAACTGGACTACTCACCTAATAAGTATATAAATTAGTAATTAGAGAAAATAATAAATAGGCTAAATAGAATAATTAAGAATCAGTAAAAGAAAAATTAATATATAATATTATGTATCATCAATTTGTAGTAGATTTAATAATAATCATATTAATTAGAGATAAGTGCCAGGTTAAATTTGGTTATCAGAAAAGAAGAAATCAACAATGAAATGAAATGAAATTTTATTGAATATATAATATATTAATACAAAATAAATACCTAGGATCAATGTCAATAAATTGGGAAGGAATAAGGTTATAACTAGTAGTAATTATATATATAAAACATAAATATAGAATAGATAAACAGTAAATAATAAATAATAAATAATTACATAGATGAACATAACAGATGAATAAATTATAAAATATAATAAGCAAATAATGAAGTATCTCATACTAGTATCACCTAATTAAGAATAACAGTTGTAAATTAATAATTTAAATTTTAATTTAATGAAAAATGGAGAGTATTATATGGTTGAGTAATAGGGAGAGCCTTCTTTGGCTAGGTGAAGAATGAGAGTACGTTTCTCAAAAGAGAATGAAAGATTAAACTGATTGCCTTGTACAATCTCAAAAGAACTACATTTTAAATTCTGGTGGGAGTACAATCAATAGACTATAAATAATAATATTAATAATGTAATAATTATATAATAGCTACACCGATATGGACTCGCATTTGAGGCTTGAGATTAACTCGCCGAAATTGTTGATTCTTTATTGAAGTCAGTTTGAGTCTACAGTTAAGGGTCTTGTAACAGTGACAAAGTTGGCAATGATATATTAGTTCCATACTGTGGAGTAGTACATTGGAAGCATTTTATCGCAAGTGGTAGGATTATAATAATCTTTGCAATATATTAAAGTATAAGAGTCAATTAAGCGAAGTTGGTTCTATTATTATTTATGAAATTGTACGGCATTGTAATAATAAACAAAGATAGAACTCTTTGTAAACTGTCTGCAATTTTTCCTTCTTCAGTATTATCCCATATTGAAAAACGACTAGAGATGACTCGGAACTTAACACAACTATGAATGTTTTCTTATATTATTATTTATTTTATTAATTATTTATTTATTTATTTGTTTTATTTTTTCTGTAGTCTGAAGAAGTCGCCTAAGTCTTAGCAGATGTTTCTTTTTATTAGGCATGTTGTACTATTTTTTGAGTTGCCAGAATTCCATTTACCCGGAGTTTTTTTTGGAATTTTATAGTTATTGAAGTATTTATTAGAGGTGGACATGAATTCAGAGTTTTTGTTACTCCGTAAAATCATTTCTTTCTATAATATCTTATTAATTTATGTGTGTTAAATCTTAGCTAAAAACTATCAAAAAAAATTTATTAATCTCCATTAAATGGATGATGGCTTCCATTCCTTTGTTGTGAACTAGTAATGTGGTTGGGGGAAAGCTAGTTATGTCTCCATAATTCCATTGTTTATAGATAAAGAAGTTTTGTCACTAGGATTAATTATATGTGTAGTCATGGATGTTCGGATAGTTAGAAGCTGTTGAGAAAAATCAGAGAATTGAGGAGGTTACCATTTGGGCTAATGAATTATATGCAAGGTATTCATCTAATATTATGGCGTCTAATAGAAAAATCTATTTTCAAGGTTGGTTCATTTCATGATGGAAAAGGTTGGTCAGTGGTTTTAAGTCCCCTTATACGGGTGTCTCCATTTTTGCTAATCTCAATTCTATTCTTAGTATGATCAGATTTATTATTGAGTGCAAGATATGAGGAGGAAGCCTTTATGGGGATCAAGTAAGTTCTGCCTTGAAAGTTTAACATACTGTTGCTCTTATAAGAGAAGGCTGGTCGGTGTATTGAGGAGTGCATTTATTGTATCAGCATGATGAGATCTTATTTAACTTTGTTAATAGCATTATATATATTATTTTCGCTCGGCGCCGGCCCTACACATTAAATTTCTTCAAGGCTATTTATGTTAGCACTCGTTAAAAATATGATTGAAAAATGCTACTCAAAAACTTCCTAATGCTTGCAAGAACAAACATATGCTAAAATGTTCAGAAAATATCTTAATATCTTAATATTCTAATTTCAGATCTTATCTATATTTACTCAAATTACATTCACATTTTTACTTATTTTTGTTTGTATTTGACGTAATTTCCCTAATTTAACCTTACACATTATCTATATCATCAAGTAGCAATATTTTCTCATTATTCGCGACAATACTCTAAAATTCATTAAGTCACCATTCACGCGTAAATCCTCGTCGGTCTCTGTATATTTTAATGCCATCGCCAACTACAGGTGATTTCTATTGTGTGATTGTTTTTTATTGTTAATCAAGCCTTTGGTATGATTGAGATTTATTGTTAAACCCATATTATTATATATGTTTATTATTATTTTATGGGTATTTATTATTTTATCTATTATTATTATAATATTATTATAATTATTATTATATTAATTTTATTATATTTATTTTATTAATTATTATTATTCTCATTAATTATATTCATTATTTTATTTATTATTTTTTGTATTTACTTTACTGATAAAACATTATATAGTAATAATTATATATTGATGCAGCTTCTTGCACACATGACCATTTAGGCTCACCAGAGAACTGGCAGATATGTCTGATTTCTTACCTTTTTTGTTGATAATTATGATGTATGACGTTTACTTATTTCTATTTTTGCTTTTATTTTCTTTGATGATTTTCTCCACCTGTATTTCACGCACATTAATTATCTTTTAAACCCTTTAATTTAACATATAATCTTTTTTGTAAATTTGAAATAATCCTCACTCGGAAAATTCGTTTAAAAATGGTTATATTACTTTAAATTTATCTTTTCAATTAATTAACTTTTTTTTGTATACTATATATTACATTTACAATTGTATATGCGTTGTTTATATATATATATATACATAATATTAACCAACCTTTTGTTCTATGCCTTAATTTCTGTTAAGTTAAAAAATATTTCATAGATTTCTGGGTTAATTAGAAAGTTCTTTGAAAACATCACAAGATAAGAGACATTAGGCCATAATTAGTAACTTGAAGGTCTTTTAATTACTTATTTTATTTTCATTATATGGTATTTTTATTTTTTATTTTTATATTTTTTACCTTTTATTTTAATCTTATTTTTTTTTATAATTATCAGTGATTTTTTTTTTGCGCTCCCTTTTATGACGTTATCATAATGTTCTTTGCAAGGCTTTCTCGTTGGTTTAGAACTCGTTCTTTAGATTTCTTTTCTTTTAATAATTATTCTACATATTGTGAAAAATGTTATCAAGAGCATTACACCCTTATATGATTATATATATAAATAATTTATATAGATTTATATAATATACTACTCCCTTATAATATTTCACCGCCTAGACATTTCTCACTACTCATAATATATTAATTAGGTACTAAATTTGTTTTTACTGTAAGGTGTACTCAATAGAGTATTTCTACGGTTACTGATATATGTTATCAGCTATATTATATTACATATAGTACATAATCTTAGCGTCTTACACGTCTCTAAAATACTTAACGTCTTCCTCTAGAAAGGCCGATGGCCTGTCAAGCGAAGCAGCATCGATTTTTCCATGCAGTCCTTCAGCTGAACGCATCACTATGGGCACAGTTCTGTCATTCTTCAGGAAATCTCTCAAATACAAATCCCCCATTAACTCTCGATAACTGGTTTCTTCACTCTCATCGCATTCCAACGTACTCCATACCTACCAACGCCCTCTACACAGCTCTCAAGCTCCAACCCCCACTCATTAATATCTAATACTTCAGCTAATAGTTCTCTAATATAATAATCCGGCATACTTTAATAACTATATGCTACCTACAAACTCTATTTTTTTATACTTCTACTCTAATTTATGTTCAACTTACAGGAGTAACTCACAACACCATATACCTCTAACTCATACTCGTTTTTCACTCATAATTCTCCTTTGTCTTTCCTCACTCTTAATACGTCCTCATTAATTCCGTAAGCTTCGTTTCTTTTTTTCTTTAGTTGTTGTTAATGCCAATCCATGTTATCTGATCCAATATATCTAATGTGGGTTTACAGAATTATATATCACTATCAATATTATCGTTTTTTTACTTTTACCTATCACACTTAAATTTCCGATCTCTTAATAATTAGGTATACAATTCGACTTCTCATATGTTGTGCGCGTCCGTATTTGTTTCCATCCTCATTTTTCCGTCTCACCCTACGTTAAATTCGACATTGCCTCTCCTTTTGGTCGGAGTTAATCCATCACCTTCAAAATGCTCACAAACTGATTTCACATTTCTTCAGTCTTTCTATTTATTATCAATGAAATGCAGGTCTCCCCCATGCTTCCTCTCTCATTATCTCTCCTTATCCCTCTAATTCTCGTTTATCACTGTCCATCACAGTATTATCTATCTAATACCAACCTCTTTCTTCTTCAAGTTTCTCGCAAAACTCTCCCAAGTCCTCTCAACAGCCCCTCCTCTCCACTCTAACACGCTAAATCGTCTGCTTACACCATTAATACCCATCCAGATTCGGAAATTCCTATTTCATTTTTTTGATCACTACATCCAAGTAAGCTATAAAGAATATTTGGAACAGGACACTTCCCTGTCTCACTCCTGTCCTCACCTTAAAAGATTTTTCAATTTTACACCCAGTTCTCACTTTGCATTCATAAACGCTGTACAAGCTTTTTATTTCTCTCCACAATCTTTCCTCCACACCTTATACCTTCCCCAGCATCTTCCAAAGCCTGCCTCTGGGTACTGAGTCAAATGCGTTCCTGAGGTCCAAGAATGTTCTATATGTTGATTTATTAAATTTCCAAATCTTCTCTAACACTATTCTTAAAGCAAACAGCAGGTTCGAGGTACTCCTGCTTTTCATGTACCCATATTGTTCCTCCCCTAATTGTGTTTCTATCACTCCTCGTAATCTTTTTTCAATAATCCTTTCGCAAACTTTTGCTACGTGATCCAACAATGTTACCCCCCTGTAATTTCCACACTCTCCAGTATCTCCACTCCCCTTATAAATTGGCAAGATCACTGTTCTCCCCCATCTCCCGGGTACCTCACCATCTCTCCAACATTTATTAAAGTTTCACTATTTTCTTCCTCAATTCTTCTTTTCCTTCAGTTATCGACTATATTGCTATTCCTTCTTCGCCCGGCACTCTACATTTTTTTATTTTTGACAATGCTTTCTCATATTCTCCCATCGTAATTGGATTCTCCTTCTCCATCTTCTCATCCACATATTGATCCTCTTCCTCATCTCTCCCTTATTCTACATTTAGGAGTTCTCCAAAATATTCAGTCCATCTCTCATTTGCCTCTTCCTATGCAGTAAGTAACCCTCCTTCCTTATTTTTGATGCTATATAGATTCTTCTTTGATTTTTAGTGCTTTTTTGTTAGTCTGAAAATCTTCTTGTTTCCTCGCTCTGCATCTTTCCCAACTCCTCTGCCATCTTTCCGCCACTGGCTATTTAACCTCCCTTTTCACTATCGCTGATCTGTTTCTTGCTATCACATATTCAGCTCTTTTCTGTTCTGTTCTTCCTCTCAATCACCTTCTCATTTTCTTTGTCTTTTCACCCACTGCCCTTTTCACTTCCTCATTCCACCACATATTGTGTTTCTTCCTCATTCATCCACTCCACCTCACTCCTTACTTGTCTTCCTTGGATTCACTAATGATTTCCTGCAAATTCATGTTCATTTCTCCCACTCTCTCCGACTTTCTCTTTACTTTCTCTACATATTTCTCCCTCCTCCCTCACTCTTTCATGGCCTAAGCTATAGCTACTTTTCATAACAATTGCTGCCACGAAATTTGCAAAATAAGATAGAGAAAAATTCCACTTGCTCCAGGATTTGGACCATTGATAATAGCGACGCAGTTAGACAATGTACGATGTTGCGAATGGTTCGAATCCTGGCGTGAGTGAAAAATGAGTTTTTTAAATATTAAAAACGTGTTTTTTATTGCTTTTTAAATACATTTTTACTGTTTTTCTTTTTTTCATGTATTTTAAATATTTCTTCATAGGAATTTTATCAAAATTAAACTCCGTAAAAAACAACTTTAGTATTCCCATTTTCAAAAAAAAAAACAAATTAAAAAATCATTCTCTAATATAATATATATAATTATATAAATATATATTATATATATATATAAATTAATTATAATTATATATATAGATGATATATAATTATACTATTACTATATACTAAATATACATTATATATATAATATATATATACGGTATATATATTTATATATTATATTTCTATATCTATATATAATATTTATACTATAAATTATATATAATATATAAATATATACTTATATATATATAAATATATAAATATTATATATATATAATAATTATATATATATTATTATATATATATTTTATAATATATAATAATATATATATATATATATTATATATATATACCATTATAATATTATATAATATATAAATAATAATATACTATATTATAATATATTATATATAAATATATATAATATATATATATATATATATAAATATTAAAATCATATATAATATATATATATATAATTATAATATATATATATATATATATATATATATATATATATATTATATAATATATATATTATTATAAATATATATATAAATTATAATATAATGCCTAATGCTAAATAATATAAGGATATCATAACTTGTCTCGTTAAGTATGTCCTTTAAAAATTAAAGCTTAAAAATGTTCTGGAAACGGTATTTATTTCCTTTGCAGTCTTCATACAAAGAACAGAATGAGTAATTCCTTTTCTTTAAAAAATACTGTCCTCTTTGAACGTTTTATCTTGTTAATATCAGTATGTGTGTAAAGTTTTCTTTTTGGATAATAATCTTATTTTGATCATATCTGATTTTTTACATTATTATGAACAAGCGAAAACAAATTTTTACAATGTTTAAAATAATAGTAAGAATATTTTAAAATTATTTTACAAAATAAACATAATATTCTTTTTGTTTATTAGGAATATATAATTTTTATTTTTTAAAAGATATAGTAAATGAATATTATTAAATTGTTTATCAATTAAAAGAAGTAAACTTTCAAATCTTCTGCCTGCTACTTAAACTTATTATGTAAAGCATAAAAAACAATGCTTTGACCACTCTTTGTATTCAACAACGGTATTCTGTATTCTAAGGTATGTTTTATATATTTGTAAAGTGCTTCGCACGAAGAAAATCGTTAAATATAACACTAAGTTTTCATTTTACTTAAATTATTTTATAACATTATATAAAAATTCCAGTAAATCAATAATAAGACATACTATATAGATATATTATATATAATATATATTATATATATATATATATATTATTTATATATTTATATATAATACTATATATATATATATATAATATATATATATAATATATAATAATTATTATATAAGATATATATATACTGATATTGTATATATATATAATATATATAATATATATATAATATATATATATATATATATAATTATTATATATATATATATATATATAATATATATTATATATATATATATATAATATATTACTATATAATATAATATAGAAATATATTATATATTATATCGGTCACTCGAAGGATGGTATATACAATTATATATACACACTTTCTTCAGAACAAACAATCAAACGAGAATTTCTACTCCAAATAACGAATTAAAGAAAACGTTCGTTAGAAACGGGAACATTGGTTCCCAAGCGTTCGCAGTACCTCAGTTTTGATATCCAAAACGAAAGTAAAATTTAAAATGTTCAATCTGTACGTATACTTCCGCCCACCTCGGGCAACCCCACCATTCTCCTTTCCGACAACAGGCGAATTTAGTTATTTGGTCGTTATACAAAGCAAACCAGTTGTGGGAAAGTGACGGTGAAGCAAAAGTGAATTTTTTGAGTGGGTAGTTACGCATATAACATATCGTATATTAAATATTGTATATATATATATTATATATATATATGTATATATAATTTAATAATTAAATAATATATATATATATATATATATACATATATATTATGATAACTATATAATATATTATAATAATATATTACCCCTTCTACTGCTGAAATGAGAAGGAAGTCTCTGCTTTATCAAAATAAGAAAAGAACTTTAGTATCTTATCACTGGACTTTCAATAATATAATATATATAATACATTACCCTTTTATGATATATATATATACTCGATAAACAAAAATTATAATATTATATGGTTACAAAAAAAAAATATATATATATATACACCGCATATATATATTTACAATATACTAGTATTATAATATATAATATATATTTTATATATAAATATATATTAATAGTATATATATATACTTTAAAAGACGCCATTTTGCTATGCGCGTCTAGACTGAGAACACAGAATGAAGTTAAGGACAAACATATGAGCAATGTAGACTGACGTATTGGTCTACTATTTATAAAGGCCCCCGTGCTAGTGATGTTGCTTTAGTGTGCTTCGAGTCTCAGTAGTCACTCGGATCGAAACGAATGGCGTGAATTTATGTGCTTGGCTTCATAATTGTTTAATCTCACGAGTGGGCATACTTTAAGGATCGCATAATATCCCTTTCATACTTAATTAGCTTCTCCTTGTCGTATAATACTATTACCCTTAATGCACTAATAAACTACCCCCTTCAAACCCCTTGAATATAGCCTTATAATTGAAGTTAATAATGTGCTCTTCTCGCACACACAGACAAAGTTATTAAGAATATTAATATATATATTACCTTAAATATATATAAATATATTAATAGATATATATATATCTTAATATATATATATAAATAAGTACCGGCTACAATAATTGTATACTGTCCACCATTAAGCATATTTATCTCACTGCTTCCTATATCTGATGATGATTTGTACTCTTTTATTTAGTCGTCGGAAAAGCAAGACACAACGTGAGAGACGTCGAACCTTTAATAAATATAAGCCCTTAATTCTTCAATTTAATAACCTTGAAGTAGACAATAAAGGCTAATGAGGTATAAATAGTCTATTTAGTAGTTTATTTTAGTATAATATTAATTAATATAAATATATAAATAATACTTTATTAAATGCCCATTATGATTATGATAATATTATTTATCATTTAATTGCTAATAAAAAAGATGATTATCCCTTATATTGTAGAGAAGAGAAATGTATAGACCTGTAAGAATAGGATTTAAAATTAATTTATATAATAGATTAGTTCTCATCTATTGAAAATCGAGTAAGAATATCATAACAAATAGTCATGATCACCTAGTTACTAATATATGATTTATGGTGACCACCTCTGATTCTATGCATACCCTTGAACGTTATTCAAACAACAATGTCAAACTAAAAACCAATGCTCTAATATGTTTTCTCTAAATATTTAGAAAATATCGCGCATTTCTAATACCACATATAGCACATAACCCTCACTTACCATCTCAAGCATCACCTCTTTATAATTCCACTTCCTTTAATCCGATTAAATTAATTAAAACAACTCTATAGACATATAATCAAATAAGTCAGTTTTTAATTTTCACTCTCATGTCTTGAGTGAGTAGACAGCATATATGACGTCTTTTCCGAATTAAAAACAATTGTAACGTGTAGAACATTATCAATACTGCGTAAATTGTTTAACTCTTATCGATAACTATATATTATTTATAGGTAAATAATCTAGGGAACTAATCAAGGAGAATCCGATAACTACTTGCAGATCACAGTCAAAATCGCCATAATATAAAAAAATTAGAGTATAAATAAATATGAAATATCTTATGTCTTATATTGGAATACTACTGGCAATTTATATAATAAAGATGTCCTCATAAATTTAATCTCGAAGCTAGATGTAACTCTTTCCCCCAATGTACCCTGATATTTCTAAATCTATGAACTAGCTATATTCCATACTTGTAATGTCGACTCATTATCGAACGTAGTAATACTCTTCTCACGAAAAGTTCAGATTATAGTTGCTCAGGCAATATCCAAATCCAATTCTCCGAATTGATATTCATATTTAGAATAACGTCGATAGTACATAGCGTAAAAACCATCATCTCAAGGCGTTCCCACGAACAATAAACATCCATACTCCATCCAAGAATGTTAATCTAAGGCTTAAGATATACTTCTCTATTATAATCACACGATAAACGATTCTTCTGTTCAATAATAGTATGCGATCGCTAAATTTAATAAAATGCGATAAATGAATCACATCTAAATTAAGAAAAATTGAGCATCTCGACTTAAAATAAATTACTCATAATTATACACACACATATCATAAAAATTATAATAATGACACTATAGTACAGTATATAATAACTAAGTAGTAAAGAGCTCATAATCTAATGTAATAATGGATGTCACTTACTTTAAAATATACTTTAAGTAGTATAACGATAATAATAAGTAGACTATATATTCTTTAGCTTAATATTAAAGTAGTATATCTGCACACAATATATATTAAATATATACAATATACACTATATCCATACGATATAAAATACCTAATAAGATCATATATAATATATATCACTTCATAATTTTATTAGATTATAGTTATACTATATAAGTTTAAACCATTATTTAATAAATAATAATAATGTTTACCTGCCTTGATAGCAACGTGTTTAAAGCAAGAAATAGTCTTTTATTCATTTGTTAATGGGGCGCACGATCGATTTGAACACAATTAATTTAACTAAAATTATCCGTCCAGCGTACGGTGTTTAGACCAAAAAACCTAGGCCAGTTTATAAAACCAACCAGAACCAACATGACAAAAAAAACATATAAATTTCTATTAATATTTGATTTCTATTAATGTCATTATTAATTAATTGATTTATCCATAATAAAAATAATTCGTTAAACAAATAATAACACTGCTGGATTATCCAATCCCTGGAGTCTCATTTAAGGAATATTAATATTATTTTACATAATAAATAAATATGCAATTTTCAGTTTCTTCAGTAAAATTTTGAATGTGACAAATAAAAGTTTGAATCGGCTGGTTTGTTTGCCCAATTTAAAGAATAATAGAAACTAGCAATTTTGGTGTAGTACTAAATCTGTATATATGTAATGAGATGTTTTTGCTTCATAGATGATTTTATGATTACATCAATAGCGGCACTAAAAGCAATATATTCTCTTTTAGATATTTCTTCCTTAACTTATAGAAATCCATTCCAGTTCATATCATGTCTTACTTTCCAAAAGACCACTGTACACATTTAATTAAACCACAAACGGTATACTACTAGTACCCACATTATATTATTACTTTCATATATTTTACTGCTACCCTTATAAATACTATCCAGTATGGTTCTTTATATATTTTACTAAAGCCGTTTAATATTTAGAGAAACTACCATAAATCTGTTACAACCCCATAATGTTTCCGTTCTTATCATTTCATAATAATTGGTTATTTTACAATCGCTTATATAATATAATTATTTAGCTATTTTTATTAAAGATTAGCTTATTTGATATGACTTAAGTTTTTGTGAGTATAACGTCTAAGCGACAATACTACAACCCATTTATAACCCCTATTTCAATGAAAGGATGTAAGTACGAGAAGAGAGAATGTAACAAGAGACAGAAAATTTGACCACCTAAAAAGCTTCGCCCAACCTAACGAACCACGATCGAAGCCCAAAGCACAAAAAACGCTCACACGCGCACCGCTACGCACTCAGCCACTACGTGCAACCGCACACACGCGTCTGTATGTGACAACCAATAACCACAACTCAATGCTTCCAATCCGTCGCTTTAAACTTCACAATTCTTCCTCCCGCTAGGACTCGCATAAGCAAAATGGCTCTTTGGAAGCCACACACAAAATATTTGATAAAACTTTTTTTTTTGATATCTAAATTCTACTTCGAACCTTCTTTAATTCTTTAACAGAAATACCAGGTCACTACTCAGCATGCCACGTTTACAATCGAAAAATGTTAAATAGGCGTAAACACCACTGTATAACTATTGAATATAATAACATCTCACAACACCAAAAACAACAATTAATTTATACCCTATCATATAATAATATATACTACCTAACCTTTTTCATTAATACCTATATATAAGACTATACTTACTCACTTACTGACTATATACCCTATATATATCATTATAACTGTGTATATTAATATATAGTCAATTAATCTCTGTCTAATCTAACATCTACTATATAGGGGATTAATTATTGGATAGCACTTTATTCTACATATCTTTGTAAGTGATTCTTAGTAATATAATAAGCCAATTTGCAAATTGTCAAATTTTAATATTTAATTTTATTAACCTAATATATATATATGCTCTGGTATTCGAGCTTTTATATGTGTATTAACTGTTGAGTATTCAATTATCTTTTAATTAACAAATTTTCACTCTATCTGATGTATAAACATATCTTCCTTTCCTTGATTTGACATTTCAAGCTAATTCCTCTCTATCCTAAGTTATCTCAATCGTCTTCTGTAGATGATTCCCATTCTTTTATGTTGTATTATCTGTTAGTATTAATCATTTATATACTTTATCTACAATCCGAGATATTCTATCTGATATCTATTTCGATTTTTCAATTACATTACCTCTTTTCTTCAATCTTTATTGCCCGTCTAAAATGTCACTTACCAAACAATTTCGCTCTTCGTGATTAGTTATTGTTTGGTCCTTGTCTTAGATTTCTTTTTGGATTCGGGTCCTTTATACCATTCATATTTCAAGTTCTTTCTCTTTACTCATTTGCGTTACAGTCTCTTGTTGTTATTTGTTCCTCTCCTGGTTCTTTTTTGTTTTGTTTAGTTTTCTTTTTCTCTTGATTCTTGGTTCTTTTTCCTTTATATTAAGAAATGAAGTCGGAGCCGGGCGGTTAATATAAAACTTTTGTTCTACTCGTTTCCTTATTCACTTTACTAATTACTAACTGTCCTTTAGTTTCATAAGTACGATTGCTGCGCCATTATCGCGTCTTCACTTAATTTATTGTTCTTAACTTTGTATGTTTTTCCATGTTTATTAAGTATATGTGGCGTTTAATTGGAATTATGCATACCTTCAATCTGCACTCAGCACATATTACATACCTAATCAAATTTCCGATTGCAAAGCAATGGATGTCTTTTAGTGACTTACTTATTCATGATGTACATACATAGTGCACTCTGGAACCAAATTTGATAATAATACTTCTTAATTATTTTTAATATAATGAAAGTTAGTACATATATCGATGGTATATAATTTTAACCTTTCATGGCATTAATTACTAGTTCGCACCATATCCCCAGTAAATCATTTCTATAAATAATAATATATTTTATGTGATAATTTCTCCCCGAAGGCACTCGACCGCCAAAAGCAAGGGGTGTAGCTTCCATATATTAAGTTCGCTTGTCCCTGCGGGAACCCCTATACCCTACAATTTTGTATCTAGGGCAATCACTCAGTACAATTATTAACAATAAATAAACTACATGGGCATAGTTGCTTGAAAAAACTGAAAAGAGCATTTTTATTTTTTTAGAGTTGCATTTAATAGTAACATTTGAACCAACACAATCAAAGGCACTATATACTTCAACTGATTAATGATTGATATTTTTTTTTTTATTTAGTATAATTTACTCATCGATTTGAAAAGGGAATTCATATGTAGAGGCAAATAAGACTACGTTCTATAATATATGGTACAGATATAAGGAGCTTACTTGGTCAATCCGTGTGGTGTATTTCATCAACACACCCATTCTGATCCTAGAGAAACAAACCCCTACAATTTATTAGTGTTCTCACCTTTTCATATTCAGGTTGTATTTTAATCTGATTTACCGCATACGTATGCACATTGTTCGCTTAGTTATTAATGTCTTTAAATAATGTCTTTCTTTTATATATATATAGTAAGTTTATGTCATATCATCAGTTCCAGTGTGCTATATAGATATCACTTATTACCGTGAGGGATCTCTCGAGATGTATTTATCTAGCTGCATCTTTAAATTATTAATGTATGCCCCGATGGCCACCACTACAATCACTGAAAACTATTATCAATTATTATTATATATTATATTTCACAAAATCTTTTGACATGATTGATTTTATAGATCTTGGTATAATTTTTAAATAATTTTTCTATTTTTCAATTTACGAGTATATAGGCACGAGACTATTTCTAATCCCACGGGACCTCCGACCGTCTAAAAAATATACAAGCCATATTTTATTTATTCGTTATTGTTTATAATAGTGATTAGGAGCGTGATAAGTCCTCGTTTATATATGCACTGATCGATTTTAAGGCTGCTTAATACTCGGGTTGGTATTAGTACTGATCACGCGTAATATTGAGCTCTAAGGATTCTTAACTCGTATGCTCGCTGTTTAATCAAAATAATTTTTATTGTGTCTCTATTCCCACAAGTAGTTATAGAACTCTATGATAATTTACGTTCTTAATATGTGGAATAGAGCTATGTTCTGCATGAGAGGACTAATCGTAGACGCAAAGAATCCGCACGAAAGGTACTATATGCAAAATGTTGAGTAGTTACTAAGAGTGAGGTACTAATGCACAGATGCTTGGAGAGTGTGCCCTTTTTGACTTGCCAGAAGAACTTTACACTCAGATAAGTATGTGACTACTGATATCGCCCAAAGACCCTCCATGATAACGTCTCCTGCATAGTTGTGGCCCACGTCTCATTAGAGTCTTTGCCCCTTCTATTCGTATTTTGAAAGCGCCCAGTGCCAGTATTCGGTCGCGTGGCCTTTGATCTTGGGCTGTAGGATGTCATTTCAATCCTTGTCGCACTCTGATTGGACCCGAGCGCGATACCCCTTCAATTAAATCCATTACCTCTTCCA
>JABUQX010021146.1:35000-53607 GCA_015478945.1 Trachelipus rathkii | reverse complement strand
ACTTGACCATCCGGCTTTATCCTCTGAGAAGACTTCCAAATCCCAAAACATCATGACTATTGTCACGGATGTCCTGACCAGTGATGATTTCCCGTTTATGGCACGTTTTATCCAATGGAACTGCCGCGGTTATTTTGCTAATTACGAAGAACTAAAGAGATTACTTGTCACTTATCAGCCCTTGGCTGTTTGTTTACAGGAGTTTCAACTTCGTGATCGAGACCTTTTGCAATCTTCAAGGTACAGGGAACCCCTTCTTTCCCTGAATCGTGGAGCCAGCGACATGTGGAGCAGCGATCCTGCTTCACGAGTCTGCCCCATTTACTCCCATTTCCCTCTCCACTCCACTGCATGCCGTAGCGGCTCGTATCCATCTTGACACGCCGCTTATGCTGTGCTCAGTGTACTTGGTAACCAGCTGTAAATATACCAAGAAGTACCTCGTCGATTTCTTCACGAGTCTCCCACCGCCCATGTTAGTCCTCGGTGATTTTAACCTCCGCCATCCTTTGTGGGGAGACTTACGTCCCCCAATAATGCCGATTGGTTTTTGAGTATTATGCAGAATTTTTCATTGGGATGTCTCAACACGGGCCTTCCAACCTTTGAACGTTTTGTTACAGGCACTTCTTTCTGTGTTGACGTCTTGTTGTGTTCCTTCTCATCTTAGATCGTTTTGGGTGGGAAAGGTCGTCTATCCAATCGTGATATCATCCTTCAGCCCCAGTCCGCAGCAACCACCTTGTTCTGTCTGGCTCTACGACAGAGCCAACTGGTCTTCCTTTCATCATGCCACTTACTTTCCCATCTTTCCTGCAACTACCTTGTTCCCGTCGCCGGCGGATGCCTTCACTTATTTTCAGGAAGCAATCCTTCAGGCGGCAACGGACCATATACCCGTTCATATGGGACCCGAAAATCGACAACCCCCTGGTAGAGCCAGGAGTGTGCTCGGGCTAATCGTGAAAAGCGTAAGTTGTATAGGCTGTATAAACAGACTCCCACACCTTCCAACTTTATTCTGTTAAAGGCTTCGGCAGCCCGCTCCCGGCGTATTAATCGCAGTACGCGGAAAGTGTTTTCGCAACTACGCTTCCACCGCCAATTCTTCTACACCTGTATCATCGGTCCATAAAAAGGTGCAAAAAATTTCACGGAAACACCATGCAGGTCCGCCTATTATCCTTGTTTACGGCCCGCAAACTTCTGATGTCATCTCTGCCCCCGGGGTCGTGGCGGATGAATTGGGTTATCACTTCGCGTCCTGCTCCAGCGACTCCCGGTATCCTGAACCTTTTCGTTCTCACCGCCTGCGGGTGGAGTTTCCGGATTTTTCTGTTCCACCAGGAGAAGACCTTCCATACAACAGACTATTCACCAAAGCAGAGTTCCGAGATGCCCTCAAACTTTGCGGGGATGGAGCGCCTGGCCCTGACGGCATCTCCTTCCAGATGCTCCGGCATGCTCATCCTTCTGCCACTGCCTTCCTTCTCGGCTTATACAATAGAATATGGGTGGAGGGGGTCCTCCCTCCCGTCTGGTCTACTGCATATATTGTCCCCATTCCCAAACCTGGGAAGGATCCGACTTCTTCCGACAACCATTGCCCTATTTCATTGACCTGCAATACATGCAAGCTCATGGAGAGATTGGTGGCTTCCCGTCTTGTTCCCACGTTGGAGCAACTTCATGCATTTTCCGACTACCAATTTGGTTTTCGTCGCCACCGCTCTACCCAGGATCCTCTCCTTCGGCTAGATCACGACGGTCGTGAGTCATTTGCTTCCAACAAAATGACCTTGGCCGTTTTCTTCGACCTCGAAAAGGCTTATGATAGCACGTGGAGGTTGGGTGGTTTTGCGGAGCCTCCATTCCCTGGGCCTTAAGGGACAACTTCCCTCTTCCTTCAGTTGTTGATGTCGGATCGTTCGTTTCAGGTCCGTTGTGGTACCACGCTGTCGAGGCGTTTTGTCCTGGACGAAGGGGTGCCGCAGGGCAGTGTACTGAGCGTGTTGCTTTTCGCAATAGGTTTCAATGGTGTTGTCGATTCCATCCCGACCTCGGTGCTTCTCCATGTTGACGATCTTGCCCTGTACATCTCTGAAGCTAAACTTCCTTGTATTGTGCGTCAACTTCAGCTATCCATCGATAGAGTTTCCTCCTGGTGTTCTGCATGTGGCTTTACATTCTCCACGTCGAAAACTACAGCCGTGCTTTTCGAAAAATTCCTCGTCGTAGGGGTCGACTACATTCGCCTCCTCTGTTGCGCCTCTATGGCTCCCTTATCCGTGTGGAGCCGACGGTGAGGTTCCTGGGTCTGCTGCTCGATGAGCACCTCACGTACCTTCCTCACATTACTCTCCTCAAAGCTAATTGCCGCCGTTCCTTGGATCTCTTACGGCACCTCACCTCCAAGACTTGGGGTACTGACAGAAAAACCATGCTCCACCTTTACATCATGCTGGTGCGGGCTAAACTAGAATATGGTTGTGCCATATATGGGCAGACCTTCCAGTCCTACCTCCGTCTTCTTGACCCCATTCAGACCGAAGGTCTGAGAATTGCCACGGGAGCATTCTGTTCCTCTCCGAGGGAAAGCCTGGAGGTGGAGGCCGGGGTGATGCCCCTATCCCTGCGGAGGGAGCAGCTCATGTGCTCACTGTTCATCCGTATTCAGGTTCCTACCTCATCGGCCTTGACATCTATAATAGCGCGTTCGTCACAACCCTTCTTATTGGCCATTTGCTGGGGTTGTTACTTCCATCTTCGCTTTCCTCGACCTTCCTCAGCGAGCGGTCATGCACTATGATTTTACCTCTCCCCATTCAAAGTGGGTTTATACTTTATCTGCCTCCTGCTCTCTGCAACGGGATCCAGTCTTTGACCAAGTAGAAGGCACCCTCGGTGCAGTTGAGGGATTCCTTTCTGTCCCACGCGGAGGTCCATAGCGACTCTATAGCGGTTTACACCGATGGTTCCAAGACGGAGGGAGGGGTGGGGCTTCAGCTGTGTTTCCAGACATCACTGTTTCACACTTCCACCGTATTTTTGTCTGTTTTTTCAGCAGAACTGATAGCGGTGTCCATGGCGGTGAACAGAATCAGTACCATCACCCATGGGGGTAACTATACCATCTTTTCCGATTCTCGAAGCGCTCTCCAGGCGTTGCTTGACCGATCTACCCGAAATCCTTTGGTCTCTGACATTCAGAAGTCCCTCTGCTTGTTACCTGCGCGGAACCACAACATTGAGTTTTGTTGGGTTCCCTCCCATGTGGGTGTTCCTGGGAACGAACGGGCCGATGGGGAGGCCAAGCGGGCGGCTACACACGGGGTGTCGGGTGCCCAATACCTTCCTCCTGCTGTACGCCTGGGCCATTTCCCTGCTACTGATTTCTCCATCTCATTACGCCGGGGTTTCTCTGGCTAGCAATCATGTTGGGCGGAGGATGTTCGTGGCGCCAAACTACGGGGTGTCAAACCCGTCATTGGCCGGTGGTCTTCATCAATTAGGAAGAGTCGCCTCCTGGAGGTGTTCCTAGCTCGATTGCGTCTGGGTCATATCAATCTCACCCATGGATTTCTTATGTCGCAGGGGGTTCCCCCGACCTGTCCATTTTGCTCCTCCAATTGTCCTCTCACAGTCGTTCATCTCTTTGTGGATTGCGTGGCCATCTCGACCCTTAGAACCAAGTTCTTCCCTGACGTGCTAACTATACCTCTTCAGCATCGCCTTCAGCACATCTTATCCGAATCATCTCACTTTCGTAGTGATCGCGTTTTTGCCTTCCTATTGGAACTGAACATCTTGTATAAGATCTAACCATCTCAGCCTTGTTCCTCTTTCGTTCCGTTAGGGAATTCCCCTGATGTTAGTTTACTAACACGGTATAGCCGCAATCTTGTGTGCTGTGGAAGTCCCTGTACATCCATCATCATCATCATCATCATCATCCACCTTCTTTCCCCAAGACTGGGGGTAAGGTGCATACCATGCACCGGAAACAGAACAGTAGTAGAAGAACATGACACAAGTCGAAAAGAAAGCCCAGCCTTACCACCCACTCTATACCTATAGTATATATATATATAGTATATATATATATATATATAAGAAATATATATATATCATATAGTTATATATATATATATATATATATATATATATATATATATATATATATATATATATATATTTCTTTATCTATCTTCACCCAGCTCTACCCAAGACGGTTAAGGCGCGTACCATGCACACACTGGAAATAGAAGCAAGTAGTAGAAGAATATTACGCAAGTCAAAAAAGAAAGCCCAGCCTTACCGCCCCCTTTATAAATTTTAGTGAACTCGTCGCAGTCAGAAAATCCACCCTAGGACTTCACGATCGCGACGGACCCTCACTATGGCATCTCGTCAATGTGGGGTTCATCCCTTGGCCCAGGTGGCCACAACCATACCCCTCACAAAACCCCGCCATTCACTCCTATTATGCACCTTCTTCTCGCCTCTGCCAAACTCACATTTCTCCTCCAGGCATTCCTTTGCTGACTCAACCCACTTTTTCTTCGGTCTCCCAGCCGGTCAATTCCCAACACACTCACCACTATACATCCGCTTAACCAACTGACTATCATCCATCCTTTCCACATGACCAAACCTTCTCAACGGACTTTCATTTATTCTCTCATTTACTCCCTTTCTTACACCACATAACTCTCTAATACATTCATTCCTCATTTTATCAATTCTTCTCACACCTAACACGCCCCTAAGATTGTCCATCTGAACACCTTGTACTTTAGATCTATACCTCTTATTCCAAACCATAATCTCACTACTATACATTAACACAGGTAACAACATACCCTCATGTAAAACCCTAGCGCACTCAAGACTTAGTCCCTTTACATCCACCAAGGATTAATTGCACCAGCCACCTTTCTTCCACCATTCACAACTTTCCTACTACACTTTGCATCATCCGTTCCCTTTCATCCAACATATATCCTAAATATTTAAACTCAGACACTTGTTCCAGCTACTCACCATCTAACATAACTTCACACCAAGGACTATCCTCACTCACAACCATGACCTTACTCTTATCTACGTTTACTTTCAAACCCCTCCTTTTACACACCCTGTCAAATCTCTCTACCAATCCTCTCAAACTCTCTTCAGATTCACACACAAAACCAAATCATCCGCATATAATAGGTAGGGCACCCTCCACTCTCTTCCATTTTCCATCATTCTAACACCATCCCCTGCCACCCCCACCTCTAATTCTTTTATAACCCCATCCATATACAAATTGAATAACCAAGGAGACATAACACATCCTTGCCTCACTCTGCTATTAATATTAAACCAATCACTTTTGACTCCATTTATTCTTACACACATTTCACTATCCATTTTGATTCCATTCAGAAGCTTCCACCAACACCATTTATCACTATCACTTGCCATAGAGCTTCCCTATTAATCTTATCATAAGCCTGTTGCAAATCCATAAAACCTAAATACAATTTATTCTTCTTCTCCCTCATTTTCCCAATCATTTGTTTCAATGTAAAGATTTGATCCACACATCCTCTGCCACTTCTAAGCGCACTTTGTTCTTCACCAATCAATCCTTCAGTCACTCGACGCACTCTTTCGACCAAAATACCAGCATATATCTTCCCTACATCACTCACTCAATAAGCTAATTCCCCTATAATTCCTACAGTTACCCATATCGCCCTTACCCTTATATAAGGTACTATTACTTCTCTCCTCCAATCCCTCGGAACTATACCCTCCATAAACGCTTTGTTACATAACTTCCAAATCCAATCAATCACCATCTCGCTTCCGTTCTTGATCATTTCACCAGTAATTTCATCTATACCTGCAGATTTATCATTCTTCAACTTTCTCACTCTACCCATTACCTCCTCCCCAAAATACCTATTCCTTCTTGTACCATCAAACCCACACATATTCACTATCACCTCTTCATTACTGCCAATGTTATGCAGATTTTCGAAGTGTTCCCTCCAAACCTCTCACATCCATTTCAGTTACGAAAGCACTATCCCTATTTATTATTCTAAGCAGATTCCCCTTATTCTCATTTTAACCTTTGGAGCTTCCTATTCCCTTGTAAGTCCCCATTCATCCTCCTTCCAAACTGTTGTTTTCACCTCTTCTTTTTTTTCCTCCAACGTATGCACCTTTTAGTATTTCTTTTCTCTTCCTTATATAATCCATACATCTTTCTTTTGAATATCTCATCATTGGCTTTTAGTACATTCAACCACGCTTCTTTTTTTTTACTTTTAACCGCTTGCATCACCTCTTCATTCCACCACTCACTGTTAACATTCTTACTTCCTACTTACATACTTCTTTTGCACTGCTAACAACCGCTTACTTCATTTGCTTGTTCAGTTTCAACTTGTTCACACTCAACTGATTTACTTGCGAGCGCTCTTAAATACTTATCCTTACTAACTTGTTCCCTTAACTTCTCACTCTTAATTCTACCAACTTCCTTCCTTATCATCTTCTTCTCCATCCAAGCCCCCACTAACTTAATTTTACATAAAACAACATAATAGATGCGATAATCCCCAACCCTCTCACTGATTTAACATACAACACATATTTCAACAACATCTCTTTCTTCAACACAAAATCAATCATACTTTTCACTTTCGATACCGTCTCTACCTACACCAACTCCAGTATACCTTTGAATACTCTTGTGTTTAAAGAAATTATTACTTGCACACACACCTCTCTCCTCACAGAAATCAATCACCTTCCTAACATTCTCATTATATATATATATATATATATATATATATATGCTATATATATATATATATATATATATATATATATATATATATATATATATATATATATATATATATATATATATATATATATATATATATATATATATATATAGAGAGAGAGAGAGAGAGAGAGAGAGAGAGAGAGAGAGAGAGAGAGAGAGAAGAGAGAGAGAGAGAGAGAGAGAGAGAGAGAGAGAGAGAGAGAGAGAGAGAGAGAGAGAGAGAGAGAGAGAGAGAGAGAGAGAGAGAGAGAGAGAGAGAGAGAGAGAGAGAGAGAGAGAGAGAGAGAGAGAGAGAGAGAGAGAGAGAGAGAGAGAGAGAGAGAGAGAGAGAGAGAGAGAGAGAGAGAGAGAGAGAGAGAGAGAGAGAGAGAGAGAGAGAGAGAGAGAGAGAGAGAGAGAGAGAGAGAGAGAGAGAGAGGAGAGGGATGAGAGAGAGAGAGAGAGAGAGAGAGAGAGAGAGAGAGAGAGAGAGAGAGAGAGAGAGAGAGAGAGAGAGAGCTGGGCATTAAGTACTTTGAAAGTACTTAAGTACAAAGTACGAAGTACATGGTTTAAAAGTACTTAAGTACTAAGTACTTGTCAATTAACTTAAGTACATTTTTAAGTACATTATTTTTTATGAACTAATTTTGGTCTTATTTGGTTTTTGTGATAAAATAACTATTTGGCTACCACCTCATAGTCTCATCGCTCATAGGCATTTGGGAACATTTATACTGTACTTGCTAATGACAAAACGAAAAATCTCCAATGGCACAAATTTGACGTGCTCGGCGGTTAAGACTTAAGGGTTAAATAAAATAGAAAATGAAAAGTTTAGTGTATAATATTCCTGTTACCTGAAAACATAAACATTACATGGTTAAACACATCGAGGGTACTGGGTAGACCAGGGTAGTAACAATCTACCAGACTACCACCATAGCATTTAAAAAGCTAATTTGTTATTCGCTGGAGCAAGACCACTCAATTTTCAAGTCTTGTAAGAGATCTTTTTGGTGTTAAAGTCATCCCTGCAAAAGAGAAGAGTCTTTCAACAGGCGCAGATGATGGAATCGCTGTGCAGTACCGCATAAATGATTTTTTTTATCAATGGGTGCCTGTTGAGGCTCTTCAAGTTTCGATCTGTATCTTTTAGATATTCTAAAACTTGCATGTCTACTGACAAAACAGATCCTGACTGAATAGCAATATTTTTTTCCAAAGCCGAATAGTCCTCTTCTTCACTGCTAGAGACAGTTTCGCTCACTGAAGAGTCTAGGGTGGTTGACAAATCGGTGCAGCTTGTAGGAGTACCTTCTTCACGAGCTCTTCATTTTGTTCATGGTTCCATCTTGCATTGATTGTGACCCACCTCAATTTGAAATATGGGTGAGTAACGCTTGCAATTATCGCCTCATGCACTACTTGTTCATTTTCCAAATTGAGGAAAGTTTCAAATCTTTTGAAAACCTTGAAAGACAGCTTGATAGAGGGAATGGCCAATTAATTCATGAGCCTTCATTTGATTGCCAGTTTGGTTTTCACAAGAAGTAGATTTAAAGTAATTCACGATAATAAATACCATTTTCACCCTGAAGACGATCAATGGCGATTGAAAGCGGTGCCAATACATCAACATATTCGGTAATAAATTCTATTTCAGTTTATTTGAAGGGTGGTAATTCTAGTTCAGTCATCAATTGGTGAAGTTTACCTTTGTGTTTCACTAGCACTACGAACGAGTCATACAATGAGTTCCACCGAGTAGTACATGGCAAACGAAGCTGGCAGTCAAGGACTTTGTTGATTACTTCGGCAGATTTTGGTTGACCACTTTTTTTCCAAAGGGCAGTACACTTTCACATTGTACTGTGATTTATTGAAGGAGTTGTTAGAGCTTCCTTGGCATCAGTTGTTGCAACTAAACTTAGAGTATGTGAGGCGCATTTGATATGTTTAGAGAGGCTAAACTGTAAGTCCTGCGCTTTGTCTTCGCTGCATTAACACGATCAAACATGTAAAATGACGTACATAATAATATGTTTTGAAGGGGTTAAATTCTGGTCTTGAATAACCACCTTCAATAGAAGAATTAGATGCTGAAGAGAGTGAGCGTTGACCACTGACAAAGTATTTCTCTTCCTGAAGCCACAGGATCTGTCGGTGCTGCTAGCAGCTTCCTGCACCAGACGCCACAGAACTCCCCCCAGTGACAATGCCGCGAGCACACTCCGCTCTCCGAACCTGAAAGGATGTCGGGTAGTAAGAAACGAGTAGCTGTCAGATGAAAGCTAGGTGTGCACACATTAAGATCACTGAGAAGGCTTCGACCACTCTGTACTCTTACGTGCAGTTGGTCCGCACCTTCAGAAGCTTGAGTTGAGGCGTTACAGGATGACCGAACAGAGTAGCGCCCAACAGAAGAAACTTGACTTGATGGTTGATTGGACGTGTTCATGGTCACTCCAGTGGTCACCAATTTGAAGGGGAAAAATTCTGGTCTTGGAATAACCACCTTCAATAGAAGAATATTAGATGTTGAAGAGGAGTGAGTTGTCAATGATAAAGTGTATGTTTCTCCAAGCTGCTTAGGATTCATCGCTGGTGCTAGCAGCTTCCTGCACCAGACGCCACAATGTAATTATATGCTGAACATAACACATAATAACGTAATAATATATATATATATATATATATATATATATATATATATATATATATATATATATATATATATATATATATATATATATATATATATATATATATATATATATATATATATATATATATATATATATATATATATATATATATATATATGATATTGTCAGCATGCTACATTGTTCTATACAAGTTGCAACACGTAAAATGGTAACCTAAAATTTAAAAAATTTTCTTTACAGATTCAGACCTGTAAAGTACTTATGTACTTAAGTTCTGTATTTAAGTACTTTGAATGTACTTAAGTACGAAACTTAATTACTGGTTTTGAAAAGTACTTAATTATTTATTTTAAGTACACAAAAGTACTTAGCAGTGCTCAAGCTTATATATATATTGGTATATATATATATATATATATATATTTATGTTATATATATATATATATATATATATATATATATATATATATATATATATATATATATATATATATATATATATATATATATATATATATATATATATATATATATATATAAATATTAAATATAAAAATATATATATATATATATATATATATATATATATATATATAAATATTGTTCATATCTATATATATATATATATATATATATATATATATATATATATATATATATATATATATATATATATATATATATATAGGGTGAGTCGGGAGGAACGGACCAAACTCCAGGAGCGGATTATACACAGGATAATAATGTAAAGAAACCCTTATATTCTTATCCGATTTTCATTTGTTTTCATTTTATAGCGTAATGACAATTTAACAAAATTTCATACATTAAACGTTTGAAAAAGTGAAATATTGATATATATTTTTTTCTACTTATCCGATCAACATCAAATTTTCAGGGCTTGTATAGTCGGGCGAGGTACATCTTTTTTATTAGATAATTTTTCTGCATACTCAAAAGAAAAATTAAAAAATTAAAAAAGAACAAATCCAAACCTACTACTGAGTACTACATATACAAAGAAGTTATCTAAATAAAAAATGTGCCCTTAAGGGCACGCTCCAATTATTGCTTCGGGCTGAGCCCAATTTCCCCCCCCCCCTAAAAATGGACATAAAATTTGGAATTTTCTGCCGATTTTGACCAAATAAACAATCTGTAGCTTTTTCTGACGTCTAAAACGTCGTTTTCGAGTGTTTTTCTGTGTTTGTAGTCATTATTTTTTTATTTTCAATTTTCGAAAATCTATGTTTTTGACATTTGTCGAAACTTATACAATTTTTTCGAAATGACTTCAAACTTGAAATATACAAAGATTGGATTATTATCTAAAAAGTGTTGGAACGGAATTTTGATATTTGACCACATATCTGAGCATTGGTCGATTTTGAAATTTTGTTTAAATGTCACTACGCTATAAAATGAAAACAAATGAAAATCGGAAAAGAACATATGAGTTTTTTTTTACACTATTATCCTGTGTACAATCCGCTCCTTGAGCTTGGTCCGTTCCTCCTGACACACCCTGTATATAAAATTTATTCATGAAGCTTATATTTCATCCCAGAATCATGCAAAATCTATTCTCCATTACAATAAAAACTCCTTCCTTTCTTCATAGAAAATGCAATGATCTTTGGTTTCCTCTTAAAGGATCTCTTTCTGGCATTTTGCATAAAAATGTCAGCTCTTGCTTTCCTTTTTCCCTCCTAGTATCAACCGATGGCACAACTGCCATCATACCTCCTGCTAAAGTTAAACTTTTCTCTCAAACTGTTGTTCCTAGCACCACTCTTGACGATTCTGCAACTATTTCTCCATTCTACACTTCCTCCAATTAACTCACTTATGCCTGACATCGTAATTCTTCTAAAGATATTTTGTCCTGCACTTTCTGAGCTTAACACTAAGAAGGCGTATTGTCCTGACGGTATTCCTCTTGTCATTCTTAAAACTTTTACTTTTGATATTGCTCCCTGTCTAGTGTCTTTGTAAACTGTTTCGTCTCTGTCTTTCCACGTCGGCCTTTCCACCTTTCTGAAAACGTGCGCTTGTTCAACCCCTGCCTAAGAAGGGGGAACCTTCTCAACCTTCTTAATTATCGTCCCATCACTTTAACCTCCATTCCTTCTAGAGTTTTTGAATCTATCCTCAGCAAGATTTGGAAACATCTTAATTCTTCTATAATATCTGATCTTCAGTATGACTTTCGTAAGAAACGCTCTAATGGTAAAATTTCTCTTCTCAGACTCTTGGTCCTCTGTTAGTTGGTATTCGGTCAATCTTTTCCTTTTCTGGTCCCCAAGTTGCATGATAGATATATACACACCATCAGATGTATTAATTAATTGACACGCCAGCTTAGAGGAGGCTTTCACACTCCACCCCTCATCCCAATTACCAGTCTTCCAACACCCCTTATTTATGGCTTCAATTAAGTCCATACGGAAAATACGGGGGTGCCGATTCTTGCATCAGATATAACCTAACCAGCATTCATGTTGTACCCAGAAAAGAGCTCTGATTTGATCGATTTGATTTTGCATGCACTGAATGATAAGAATGAAGTAGGTTGATTTGCTAGATGCAATGTTAGTGTGGAAGATTACCTGTTACATGCTTGGTGAGTTTAAAATGATTGATAATCGAACGTGTGTACTGGTATTGAAATGTATTGTATTCGACATGTATCGGGAGAGAGAGAGAATGCTTTCTCACTCCTTTTATTTCAAATTAGGAATCTTCGACACCTATGTATGAATATGTAAATTGAACTAGTTAAGCAAACTGATTGAACGGGGTAGGCATGATATTTAGATAAGTTCATGAAGCTCGGGCTCAAATTAGCTAATGTGAGAGGCCATCAAGGCCATGACGCCTCTCTATGAGTCTATGAGAGGAGAACTCATGGTTGTCCAAGCTATTTTAAAGAAATTCTTTCCCAAAGCAATGTACACTCACTGTGTAAGCATTTCTTAATTTGTGCATCTCTGATAGCCTACATTTAAAGTTCAGGTTGTAAGAAATGTGGGGAAAAAGTAGAACAAATATAATATGGCTTTGTATATAACAAAAGTTTATTTTTCAGTCACATATTTTTAGTATTTATCGTGGTTAAAAAAATTTCTTAATTACTTTGTTCGAAAATGCCATAAAGAGAAAGCAGCAAATAAACAATGAGATGCCCGAGATATATATGTTTATTATTAACTTATCACCAGAGCCCTCTTAACCACTAGGCAAACTAGGCAAATGCCTAGGGCGGCAGAATATGAGGGCGGCCCTAAATGACTAGAACGCGGCAGACAACGACAAACAAAAAAAAAAAAAAAAAAAAAAAAAATAATATATATATAATGATATATTATAGATATATATATTATATATATATATATTTATATATCATATATATAATATATATATATATATAATATATTATATATAATATAATATATATTTATTGTATTATATACAACTATGGAGACATATATATAACTTAATACTAATATATTGGTATATTTATATACATATTTTAAAATATTACCAGTATTTTTCAAACATTTAATTCAAGGAGGGGCCGGGTGTTGAAACGCATTAAAGTCACACCTAGTGCAAACTTCTCGGGGCGATAGAGCACAGGCGCAAGCTTTAAAGAGAGAGGAGATCAAATCTTTAGGAGACACAAAAAGATGAATGGAAATTCAACATAACAGTTGTAAGGAAAAGAAGGAAGCACCGCAGCCGAAACAAGCCTCGAGCTGCAGACCTCCACACAAAAAGTGGTGCGCAGCACAGCACCCCTTGTGCTACGAAGGCATCGTAAAGGTGGTTGGTACGCGAGTGACGTTCCCTCGAGCACCCTGCCGCTGCAGTACCTTTAGAAAAGAGATAAAGCACCCACATCGCGCCGCAAAGATAGAGGGTCAAGAGAAGTGGGGGAAAGTACGGAACAATTCTAAATCTTTTGGCCTTTGACTCGACCCTGTCCAAAAGCCGGGTGAAACCAGAGCCCCCCCAGATATGAGAGCAGTACTCCATACAAGGGTGGATGAGGCCCTTGTATAGCTGGAGTAACTGAGAAGAGAATAAAAAATTCGAAGTCTGAGCAGAAATTTAAGTTTCTTTGAGCCGCCCCCCCCCCCCCCCCCCGCCCCCTAGCAACCGTTGTGATGTGAGGTTTCCAAAAACAATTTTTTGTTTATGTTAAAGGCCAAGGATGTTTATACTGTCAACAGGAAGAAGACGATTAGAGAACCGTCGAAAGAGATTAGGAAAGTTGGAAGGTGTTTTAGAGAGGGAGATTTGTAGAAGTTGAGTTTTTAAAGAATTAAATTTCACAAGGTTGAGACGACCCCACCCGGAAATTCTATCCAGATCAGCGAGAAAGAATCTGAAGATTAAAAGAAGAAATTCTAGAAGTAAAAGAGGGAGCAGATTGAAATGAGTTGAAGAATTTGGACGTGTGCGCCCTTCCAACAATGAGGGAAAGTGTTAGTTTTTGAGACATAGAGAAATAGTTGAACGAGGGGCGGGTCAGCAACGGAGGCACATTTCCTCAAAATTCGTGGGAGGAACGCCATCCGGTCCACCCGCCTTCCTAACGTTCATAGATTTCAAGAGTCCATGCACCCGATCCAAATAATCACAGGCAAAGGGCATAGGACACTGACGAGTCGAGAAAGGAGGAGGACAGGGAGGAGGAATGCCAGAATCGTCCAGGGTTGAGTTTGAGGAAAATAGGAGACCAAAGGAGATTGGCGCTTTTCAGTTTGAGAATTAGCACAGAACCGTCAGATCGAATAAGAGGAGGAAAGGCAGATTTGCAAGAAAAGTTGTTAGAGATGTTTTGGCAAGAGGCAAGAAATTTTTCAGTAGGAGAACCTAGGAGGTTAGCGCGCTTTCGTTTGATGAAAGCCCGCTTGCCTCGTCGAAAGAGTATCCCTGCAACGATTTCTAGCTGAATGAAAAATTTAGCAAGAGTGATAGGAAACGAGGAATTTTTTCCATTCCCTATACCGCGACTGTCTTCTAGCCCTGAATGGGCCGGAAAACAAGCACGCAACAATCGAACCATGGATTATGGAGGAGAAGAAAGATTTAGTTCGAAAAAGGAATAAACCTGCTCATCCCATCAACAGTTACAACCTTATCAGCAGAAACCGAAGCGTCACCAGCAGTCAAAACAGTCATTCCGATTATATTTAGTGTAGAAGCGACGTTAGGCAACCCAATCGGCCTGATTGAGTGCCAGAAAAAAAGCGTAGGGCAGGATGGAACTGTTGAAGAGAAAGTATTAAATTAAGAGATATAAGGTTGTGGTCAGATTACCAATAGGAGCGAAAGGGGTGTATTTATAGAGAGAAGGACTAGTGGTGAACAATAGGTCAAGTGTGTTCAAGAATTGGTTGGGACGATCCGGACATGTTGTATGTGTGTTCTTTATTTAGTTTGCTCCGGGTCGTTGAGAATGCTTGATGATTCGGGCCTCCTCCCCACCTAAATCAGTATGATAGGACCCCAACTATTCAGTGTTGATGTACATTGAAATTCCCCCAAGTAGAGGACCTTACAGTATGTTGATTGAGAAGGATTATAACAGTGCTCGTGAGAAAGTTTTTAAGATATTTCAAAAAAAGGTTTTTGTGAAAATCTGTTCTGTTAGCAGGGAAACAGTAGCAGAAACACAAGGTTATTGTAGTAGAAGGAAGAAAAATTTTAAGCCACAGAACATCAAGTTAGGAGATTCGAGATTCTTAAGACGTGTACGTGTTACAAGAGTGTTTATGTTAACATAGGCACATACTCCACCTTCAGACGGAAATTATGATAAATAAGTTAAAGTTGGACATATTAAACGAGTTAGAGGAATGAATTCATAGCCATCTGGGTCTCGGTTAGGAGGCAAAAGGTGTAGGGTTAGAGTTAGAGAGGTGGTAATCCACGGATGCAGAGTTAGATTGCAAAAGCCACGGATGTTAGTAAAGTCAAATGTAAGCCTGCGCCTGTGCAAATCGCCATCTTACATGCACATACAGCAAAAACAAAAACAAAACAAACAAACTAAAAAAAACGAAAAACGTGCATCAGGTTAAATTATTCACACACTAAAACCTAAATTTAAAACCGGTAAATGTTTAAAAAAGTTAAATTCGTATTACAAGTTAAATATGTAAAATTTATGAAAATCATAAAAGGTAAAAAACACTAAACGCTCTTTACACCCTACAAATTACACGAATAAAAAAAAGTAAGTAAAATTGATTTAAACATTAAAACCTAAATTTAAAAGTTCAAGGGCCAAAATAATAAAAATCAAATCTTAAACACTGTGAAAACGAAATTCAGACTTATGTAGCCCCTATATATAATATATATATATATATATATATATATATATATATATATATATATATATATATATAGTATATATACTTATATATATATAATATATATATAATTATATTAATATATATATTATATAGTATATATAATATATATATATATATATATATATATATATATATATATCTCTATATATATATATATATATATATATATATATATATATATATATATATATATATATATATTTAATGAATATTAAATTGTATATACGATATATATATATATATATATATATATATATATATATATTATTACCTTCCACTTTCTTCTTTTTCATTATTGCCGTCCTCCTTCTCACGTGACCACAATCTTGTTTGCTATTGGTCAACGAATTCGCCATCTTCAACCCAAAACAGCATTTCGATCTTCTCTATTTAAACGTTCAAAACATTTTGTGTTCTCAACAATTATGTGCAAAGACACCTTATAAACTGTATGACAAGCACCACTGACTTCTGTAAACGTGTTTTGTGCTCTTAGAATCCTCTGTGTAACCTTTGCCCTCGAATGGTACAAGGTGTGCTATTTGTGTTATTTTCTAAAGCCTAATTCTCGTTTACTATTTTACTCAGTGCTACTATTTTGATTTTGTGTTCTGTGGCATCTTAATTTTTAGTGAAAAAGATTCAGCAATTAAATACCTTTTATTATACATTACATTTATTTAGATTTAAATAACTTTTGATATATTATTCACTTATATAGCGAAGCTATGTGCAAAAATTTATTAATTAAATATAATAGTCTATCCTAAATAGAATTGTTAAATATAAAGAGAAAACGCATAATTTCATGCGTAACTTTTATATCTCATTTTATAATCTCATTATTATTATTATTGTTGTTATTATTATTATTATTATTATTATTATTATTATTATTATTATTATTATTATTAATTATTTATATTATTATTATTATTATATTTATTGTTAATTGTTTCAATGTATTAATTGTGTTTATTATTTCATTTAAATAGATTATGACAATCCGACCTCTGACCGAAGTTGTATTATTGACCCAGCCTTTCTGATTTGTGTATGACTCTCAACGTCATAGTGGTGACCCTTCGTAGTGAAAACAGGAGTGCTGTCGTTCCATCCCAGCATACCTATAGCTACCCAGAAATCTCTCTCATCTCAACAGGACACACACGGTTCCACATCCTGAAGCAGAAGTTTAATTTCCTAATATTTAAAAACAAAATTTAATCTATTACGGAACAATTTCAAAATTTTTAACAGGTCGAATTCCTGCATTTTCAATTTTAAATTACTATTTTTTAAACCATTTTGGCCCATAAAAGCGGCCCACTATATATTTTTGTTAATATTGATATACCTTTTTGTGAAAATTTACTCTGTTTTTGGTCTCAGACCATTATATTTCTCATATTTAGCTTACGTAAGTTGCATTTTAGCTCATTTATTTCGCATATTTCTTCAAAAATATTTTTATTTTTATTTTTTATAATTTTACATTATTCATATTTATAAACCATGTCGCCTCCCGATCCTGCAAATTTTAGATAATATCACGTTATATTCGCACAGCCTGCTCAGACAGGGGAATCCCCTAGTGGTAATCAGGTAAGTTCCTCAATAATTGAACTTGGATCTTCACCATTTACGCTGCTCGAGCTGCCAGCTCGAATCTTACCAACGAGCTTGTCGCATGCAGAGCCCTTTTAACATTTGCCTGTCCCTGTTTTTACCAAGCGCCTTAAAGGATGTTTTACCCTCTTGGCATTCTCACAAAACCAGTCCCTTAACACCCAACTTTAAAACCGAACTTTTAAAACCGGCTGGGGTGAAACCGATGCCATGAAAAAAGTAAAAAAGCTTTTTGACAGGCGGCTCTCTTGGAGATCGTTTGCCATCAGTTCTGTTATCTGATATATGCTCAATCTTCTCGACGGTCCTCCTGTAGGTAATTGTATACATATTGTACGTCATCTCTTCCTACAGAAACTCCCTGCAGAGATGCAATTGCGCTTAGCCACCGTCGATCCTAATTGTTCACTACAAGAACTAGCTACCTTTGCTGACAGAATTTGCAAAGCGAAACCTCTTACGACAGCAGACATACCTTCACAAGTTTCGCATATCACGGATCCCACCAGTAATAATAACTTAACACCAGCGTCACTTTCGCATGTGAGTGAGTCAGTCAATGCACTTCGACACCCGTCGCACACAGAAAATTCTTACATTGTATCACAACTACAGGTGTTGCAGAACACCATCATGGATTTAACTACTAGAATGCGAGCTTTGGAAACGCGTTCCACTGCTCCTCCCCCCCCCTCCTCCTTCCCCTCCTTATCCTCAACAACAATATCATTATCCTCAACAACTATATCCTCAGCTTCAACAGTATCCTTCATCCTCTCATCATCCTTATTCACTACCTCCTTCCCTTATTCCCCGCCTCCTTCATACCCCCAGCCCCCTCACAATGCATCAAATACTTATTCTGCTTACAATTCATGTCAATTACTCGCTCTCCAAACTATTGCAACGACGCTTCATATTCGTCGCTCACCATACTCCTTCGCAGGTCAATTCGCCTCTTCTGTTGATTCTCAGGAACTTTGGTTCAGTTTCCAGTATCACATAACAGCAGAATGGTATTTGTAGAAATCATCAACGATTTTGGGAGATTCAAACTCGGATCATGTTTACTTAAGCCTTGTTACAATATC
>JABUQX010021146.1:0-27500 GCA_015478945.1 Trachelipus rathkii | reverse complement strand
GCAAGCTTATTAAGTTTTAAAGCTGATTTTATTGAATGAAACATCGCAGGTGTCACAAATTCCTGTAGTAAAAACATTATCACATAGTACTCAGTACTCATTTTAAATGAATGAGTCACAGAAGATTTTACTCTTCATCAGCGGGATTCGAACACTGGACCTCCGCGTTGCTGAGGTAACAGTAACCGGCGCTTTATTCACTAAGCCATCCACGTCCCCAAAAAAGAACGCTTCAAACGTAGTTTTTAAAGCACCCGGTTTTCTCATCCCATAAATGCTGAGTACTCAAAGGCCTGGCCCCCATTTTAAATGAATGAGTCACAGAAGATTTTACTCTTCATCAGCGGGATTCGAACACTGGACTCCGCGTTGCTGAGTGTTAACAGTAGCCGGGCGCTTTATCCACTAAGCCATTCCACGTCCCCCAAAAAAAGAACGCTTCAAACGTAGTTTTTAAAGCACCCGGTTTTCTCATCCCATAAATGCTGAGTACTATTATTATTATGAGTGATTATCATTTGATATCTTTAAGAATATACCAAACATAAAAATAATATAAATACCACACAAATAATTTGGCACAGTCAAAGTTTACTGGCACAACCTTATTATTTTAGAGTTGTTACAAACCTTTCTTATGTACTATGAAAAAAAAAATAATAATAATTTCTTGCCTGCTTCCTACTGACATTTCTTTTGTTCAAATTTTTTTTGGTAAGCACGTCCTAAATTCGCTAAGCACATAAAAGCAACCTTACAGAATTTAGAAAATTCCTAACTTTTTTTAGCATTTCTTACCATTCTTGTGCTAAATTTGACAAATCAAACGCAAACTTAGCATTTCCTACCGTCTGTTAGGACAAATGACACAATGCAAAACGCCTTTAGTATGGAAAATTGCAATTTTAACAAAATTTAAAAATACTCCTAACATTTGTTAGCATTTCTTACGATTTTGCGTTACTTATATCACAGTATAAATATCTCCAGTATGCTTAAATTTGACAACACCAATGCAAACTTAGCATTTGCTACCATTTATTAGCACAAATGAGAAAATCGAAAATGCTTTTAAGGTAGTGGCAAAGTTTACACCTAGGTAGACTATAGGTAAACTTTGTCTATAGGGTAAACTATGGTATCAGCTGATATTTGTTTACATCCGAGATCCGAGTGCTTCACAATTAATAAAACTTTTTTAAAGATTCTAACATTCTATAGCTAGAAATTCGATGGATTATTAGAGTATCGTCTAACTTAGTTATATATACACGATATATGCTAGATAAAAGCATGAATGAAGGCCTCCACTTGTGAATGCTCATAAAAATAAACGCGATTGATTTTTTTTTTTTTTTTTTTTTATGTCCGGCAAGCTTAGGGTCATCTTAGAGGATCAACATTTGGGCGCTGTATTGAAATACCTACTTACTTGAGTTTGGGAAGGGTTTTATTGGAAGACCATTTCACAGTTTTAAGAAGTGGTAAATAGTAGAGCAAAGGGGGCGGTTCACCCGATTTCTATTAAAAATCACAGGATATACTTTAAAAAAATAATAATGAAGAATAAAAAAACCAAAGGTGGCGGTCTCTATAGGAAAAAAAAGTTACAGCCTCAAAGTTGTTAAAATGCATAGGATTTTCGGCATTTATATATATTTAAACGGAGCTTCGTTCGTATGTACGTATAGCTGAAATGAATGCGTGACGTCATACTGTGACGTGGGTTTGCGTAACTGATGTATCTCTGACGTCACACTGCGTATGTTAAGTATATGTGGGATTATATATATAATATATATATATATATATATATATATATATATATATGGATATATATACCACTGTGGTATATATATATATATATATATATATATATATATATATATATATATATTGGTATGTTCGCATTGTGTTTGAAAATCTGGCAATATATGGGAATATATATATGAAACTAGCAACATGGCAGTTTAATAAATAAACTATGCTAAATAATATTAGATTTAGTTTGAAGGTATCGTCTTTATGTTAACATGTCTATAAAAGTGCGTGTATAAATGACTTATAATGTCAATTTTGTCTATAAATGAATTAATTGGTGACGAAAGTACTTTATTGGCTTTTCTGCAATATAACAAGTTAATCATAGAAACAAAAACATGTATACACTGTGATATTCGATGTGAGTTAACTAAACAAGGACAGAAATATAACTTTTATTGTAAAGGATGCAAATCGTATTTTTCTGCTACTGAAAAAAATTCCTGGCTTGCTATTTTTTAGGTTAAGTCACTAATTCCTAAGAAAGGAAGGAAAAGAGAACATCTAGTCGGCTATTTAGCAAAATTTCAATTTCTCAAAAAGTATACAAGAGATCAACGTTTTGAAAATTTTTTTGAAGCCGTACAAAAATTTCAAACTTGTTGAGGTAATATATATATATATATATATATATATATATATATATATATATATATATATATATATATATATGGCTTAATTTTACCATTTCGGCACAGTGGATCAGTAAAGTTTAGGGATACTTTTAAGGCAGAGTGATCAAAGAGCCCCCTAAAATGGAGTATATTTACCCTTCTTAGGGGGCTCGAGCCGATACTGGGGGACGAAGGGGGGGACGTTTCATACCCGGAGGGATGGTCGGAGGAACCCCCGCGGCACCCAAAGACCAAGAGCGGGGGTTTCGGAGACCATCCCCGGAGGGGGATTAGTCCCCCCCCCGTAGTCCACCTAGAGGCGAGAGACCCCGACTCCTGCATCGGGGCGGGTTACCCGTGGGTATTCGTTAGTGATATACCCCAAAAACAATAAATCCCAAAATGAGTACTTTGGGACATTTTATTCGCAACAATCTATTCGTACTCTATAAATCTCAAAACCATTTGGGACATTTGAGTTACTATATATATATATATATATATATTATAATATATATATATATATATATATATATATATATATATATATATATATATATATATTTAATATATATTTTCTGACGACAAGCCGTAATGTACGCAACTTCTGACGTCACAATCAAACGTGACCCATGAAGAGTCTGACGTTGGACTATGACGTCACGCGCTTCAGGTATATCTACATACGAACGAAGCTCCTTTGGAATGTAAATTCTTTCCCGGATTTCTATATATAGCTATATATATATATATATATAAAAAAAAAAAAAAAATTAAAATCACAGGGTATGCTCTAAAAAAAAAAAAAAGGAAACATAAAAAAAACGAAAATGATTTAAGTCTTTAGGAAAAAAAGTTAGAGCCTCTCGAAGTTTAAAATTTTCCTATAGGCTTATAAAAAAAATTAGTGGGCCTCATGCTCGTTTTAGGGCCATTTTAGTTCAGGTTATGATAACTTTGAGAGGCTGTAACTTTTTTCTTAAAGAGACCACCACATTTGTTTTTTTTTATTATTCGTTATTTTTTTTTTTAGAGTATATCCTATGATTTTTAAAAAAATCTGGGGTGGAGCCTCTCAGCTCTACTATCACCAAGAAGTGTTATATATAGTATTGCCTATATTAATAGGGTTTTTATTGTTTATATTTTTTTTAAATATCAGGTGATATAGATATTTCTATTGGTAATTATTTACAGTAAGGACCTCTAAATAGATTTTTATAAAATCACTTAAGTCTTTAGGAAAAATATTAGGATACCCTATTTGTTTACAATAAGGGCCTCTAAACAGCTTTTTATAAAAATCACAGCATAGACTCTAAAAAAAATAGTAATGAAGAATAAAAAATAAATGATCGGTCTCTTTAAGAAAAAAAGTTACAGCCTCTCAAAGTTTTAAAAAATCTCATAGACGTTTCTTATAAAAAAAATTGACAGGAATCTCTTTTTATCATAATTTACAAAATAGGCGCAAGGGAAGACTGTAAAAGAAATTGTAGCATAGCTATAGTAACCAGAACTCCATCTAAGTTTATAGCAATGTAAAATTATTGTAAATCCATCTAGGTTAGGTCTAGGTTTATAGCATCATTGATCTATCCAGGTTAGGTCTCAGTTTAGGACCCTACTGGTTGAGGTTATATGTTTTGTTGGTAATAAGCTGAATTCAATAGATTCTGATGAAATATCGATATTTTTTTCTGATAATTGGTTATTTTATATATATATACTGTATATATCTTTCATCCCCATATAAAAGTACTAAAACAGTGGTGCCAAACCTCTCTCATATATAAATTTAATCAATCTACCAAATGTTTTTTTTTAAATTCATTTTAGAACCCACTAAGTTTGGTTATGATAAGTTTTGTTAATTATACACAGTAAATCTGTTTACTTAACCAAACTTTTTATAACCTTACCAATTTTTCAAATGTAAAAAGAAATGATATATATATATATATATATATATATATATATATATATATATATATATATATATATATATATTAAATATTATATATATATATATATATATATAATATATTATATTATAATATTATATATAACAATCTTATTATTATTTTCTTTGGGCATATAACTGAAGTCTTTGATTAACTGAAAGAAACCCAACTTTCAGAACTTTAAGATATACACATCACAGTTTGTAGACTACTGGTTCTGAAAATATTTATATTAAGTATCTCCTTATAGGAAATCTTGGACAATATCTATATTTTTTTAAAGATGATAAAGGAGTTCCTGAGTGTTTATAAGATGGCCCCGCATATTCAGAGACTTTCTTCCCCAGTAAGATCAAAACTTAGATCTGGAGTTAATATTTCATCTGTTAGTCAGTGCTGTTGAAGAATTGGTAAGCATATTATATTGTCTTTTTTATATTTCTTAAAAATATTAAACATTGCTTGTTTTTCCAAAGTAGTAAATTAATCACATGTATGCTTTAAGCATGTATATTAGTAATGTTTTAATATTGCTGTTTGCTTGCTTGGTTCTTATTACCCCTTTGAAGGAGCATGGGGTTTATTCTATTCGCATCACTCGTTTATCATCTATGTTTCACAATCAAGTGATTTTTAAAAGCTTACAGATGAATTAGCCCAGATGTTGGTTTTTGCTTTGCTGACTGACCAGGATTCAAACCAGAGGTTTAGGAAATATGAGCGCAGTGTGTTACGTCTGAGTTATGGGACATATGTTCTTTTGATCGCATGACTCATTACTTATTCTAAGTTTCATCAAACAACCCAAGAATGAGATGTTAATTAAGGTAAAATTCCATTCTCGTTTGGATCAATATAGTATATACTAAATAATTTTTTTATAGGTTAAACAAATATTAGAAGAAAAAGAATAAGAAAATTAATTCAAAAATAACTTACTTGTATGAAGCAAAGAAAAGTATTGTTTATGTACCGTAATATATTATAGAGTTTTACAAATAAAGTACTGATCCTCCGATCATACCCTGTACTTTATGTATATTAAGATATGTTAATTTCTATTGGCTATTAAAGTTTGGTTTTCCTCTCCCTTAAGAACTTAAAATATTCTATAGTTTCTCCAAAAATTTTTATCCCTTATCTTAGCTTGCATCCAGTCTTGGGTTAACTATATACCATTACTTTCTTCCTGAAATGAGTACGTTTTCTTAATTTCAAAGTATAAATATATGTATGATGTTCAAATTTTACACTTTTATTTTAGTTTCTGTTATTTATAATATATATATTTATATTATATTGTTTCTTAACCTTTTCACTAATTATGTGATAAAAGTTTTTCTAAATTCTTCTCAATTATCTTAATAAATCACACTTAATATACTTGTAATGATTTCTTATAATGTTAAATATATACAAATATTATTTTAATCTTTTTATCTCAAAGGAATTACTGTAATTCATTAATGAACTTACAAGAGGCCATCATGTTTCAAAGGCAATTTAGGGAATTAACTTTTTCCCTTATTCTTATCTGAGGTTTTTTTCTCACCTATTCCATTATTTTTTTTTGTTAAATATCTCATTTTATTTTTCTTTATTCTTTATCATATTTATGGTGATTTTTTTAATTTAGAGTATTGTATTAGGAAACATGAATATATCAAAATCTTTGAGAAATATTGTAAATAGTTCTTTCTTTCTTGGTGTCTAATTTTTCCTTTCAGTAACCTAAATATCTATCTTATGATATTCTCTAATTATTTATAAATGAATGATCTGTAAGCAGCTGTTGTATATAGAGGTATTGTGATACCTATACTATATATTAATATATATATATAATTAGATGTAAAATAATATATATATATATAATATATATATATATATATAATACTATATATATATATATATAATAACTTACCATGTTATTAACATTAATAATTATTTAAAGCAGATAGTATTTCTTTATACAATAGTTTTACTGAGATGTTAGTTATTCGTCCAATGTGTCATTAAGATAGTCACCTAAATGCCTTACATTACATTATTACATCACAAATTCTTTACAATATATTGAGATTATATAATGGGTGGTTGTATTACCTTATATATACTAAATATACTACTATATATAATTGGTAGGATTATATTACAACTTACCTTGAAAGGGTTGAAAGTACCTTATAGAGCTCATATCCTTTCATATTATTTAATATAACAATCCTTAGAGATCTACCTATCATACAGTTTGCCTCAAATTCTCCAGTTTCTTCAATGCCTACTACTATTACGGTGTACGGATACTCCGCATCCCGCCATCGATATGCGGATATCGCATAGTCAATTTTCACCTCATCGTATCCCGCACCACACGAATAATTCGCTCTGTCATCCTGTCAATTGTCACTATCAATGCAATTCCAACCTCATGCTGCAATTACGAAAGAGTGATCATTTTGCGGAGCACTTACGAGATAGCTATTTACAAGAATGCATATCACTTGAATTATTTGATGGTGAGAGTCTTGTTGTGTGGCAAGTAAACCTTTTGATATAAGATTACTTACTTACGATTATTATGCTATATTTAACATATACTAATAGTATCGATAGAGCTATTTTCTTTTATTAGCTTATAAATATAAGTATCTCTGACACCATTCGGCTTATCTAATACATTTAAAATTTAGGTAATTAATTATATAAAACTTTCTTTATCCTTTTTAAAGTAACTTACAATTTCATTATTGTGGTATATATATATCAGTCATTATGTTAACTAATGGATAAATAATTGATAATTAATATTAATAATAATGTTTTTCCTCTCTATATTAAGTAGGGTGGTTGTGTGGGCTATCTCATAATTCAAGTGAAACATTATACACTTTCATACTCCGATTGTTTAATATAAATATATTATATATAATGTTAAATAAAAAAGATACAAGGGAGAACAGTCAATTACGAGCTTCTAACCGAGAAAAATGATTGAATAAGCCAGAAATAAAGATTAGAATGGATTATCTCAGAAAGCGTATTCTGCAAAAGCTCTGGAAAATTCTCTGATAGAAACGCTGTGCATTCATATAGTGACAAAATGCTATTTTACACCCACTGGTTATATATAACTACTTTTCCCTAAATCCTAGATACACAGTCTATTTATTTTTTTTATTTGGTGTATGACAACTGCTAAATTTACACAAGTTATCAGAGATATTTTTGGTAATCGATAGGCCTGAATTGTATTTCTATCAGGTGACTGTCTCTTAAAAAGTTTGAGATAGTTGAGCAGATGGTAGGATGGAATAGAACTGATGCGTTGGCATAGCTATTTAAAAGAGGCGAAACTCGAGTCTCGAGAAAGTAAATGCATAGGAGTAAAAAGACAAAGGTAAAGATCATAGAAACAGAGTACCTGGTAGGTGAGGCGAGAGTATGATATCCTTGAAACGTGTGCCTATTAATTGTCGGATATTTATGTAATTTCCGGTACACAAGAGGATACACAAGTAAAATCACTGTTATGTTTTTATGAGTCTGTACTTATAGCGGATCATAATCTAGCAGGTAAATGTTCCAGGGAGTGATAAAAAGAAGAGTAATATATGACTTAATAGTAAATTAGGAAGAGAGAGTGTTAGTCGAGTAAAAGGACAGGGAAAAAGGATGGCTGGAAGTTGAAAATCTCGAGGTGCTTTGGAGTCTTGGAGTCAGGATTATATTCTGGTTCTTGCTGGATGTTCAGCTGGTTCAAAAAGTTTTGACTCTCTCACATTCGCCTTTAATATGTCGCCCACGGGAGGGTGTGTAGTATGTAAACGGAGAGTCATATAAAGAGAACGTATAGTAGTGACACTCGTTTTACATGAGTGTGTCGGATAATGTGCGGGACATATACGTCTTTGCAGTGGTGCAAAATTCAATTACAGTGTAAGGATAGAAATCAGATCAGGGATTAAAAGATGCAAACTCATTCCCAGTGCTGAGAAGTGGTAAGAGTCTGTGTTGAAGGGCTTTTATATACAAGTGGAATAGAGCCGTATTAGGCACACATATTTGGAAGATTATTAATGTTAAAGCATTTATATATATAACTTTTTGATTCAAAAAATAGGATGGGGTTTGGGCGAGGGGAGTTGTGTCATGTGAAGAAGGGTTTAGATGAGAGAATAAATGAGAAGTGTATGCAAAATAAAAGATATGGGTCAGGATGGTTTTGCCGGTCAATAATGGTAAAGGACAAGGTGATATATTAGTCGTGGTGAATAAATAGTAAGGGTGTGTGAGGTGTCAATAAAAGATGCATATATAGTGTGTGAAAACTTAACCGCCACCACTGGAGACGATACAAAAAATATAGTAATAAAAGTAGGTATTAGAGTTCGATAAGAGAGTATCTGAGGGGAAGGATATTAGGCAAGTGAACTTTAGCAACAAGTGAGCGAGTGATGAATGGTGTGAATAATATATAACCCTCTAGCTCGCGTGAGCTCCTACTCGATTAGGTAGATTCAATGGTTTGGGGGCCCTGTTCCCCTATACTAATGAAGTGGAGATTGAGGTTTATAGATATTGAAACTAAGATGTCACAGTGGTAATGAGATAACTCATTTCTGAGGATTACCAATAATATATTTTTGGTGGGGCTAATAATAGAACGTGTCCCACTACTTAAAAAGGTATGAATGAAGGTAGAGGTTTGTGTAAGGCGTACAAAACACTTTCATGTACTATATCTTAAAACTATAAATCACAAATAAAAAAGCTTATTATTTTCACAGTTTATATTGTATTAGATAAGTCAAAAAATCCGAACAATCCAAACATACTCCCACTAATCCAAGGCCTATGGGAACCACGCGAGGGTGAGAGGCAAAGAATGACACAACGAGTAGACTTTAGATAATCAAGAATCGTTATTAGATCACAACACATCAAACTAGGTTACATATAATGAAGTACCCCTATAACACTAAACAAAGATAGAAAGGACCAACGTATACCCACCTTATTAAATATGACATAGTAAGAGTAACACTCTTCATCTAACAATACACTATATAGATATATTTTTATTTTTATTTATTAGATATTTAAATGCAGTAGACCAGTGGAGCAACAAATATGCAGTTCGTGGACTTAAGTATATTTTCGAATTCGTGGTTGATAATGGAATTGGCATCCCAGAGCAAGATATGAAATTAATCGTCAAAATTTCGAATTTCTTGTTACAATATTAATTACATAAAAGTTAAATATAATTTGTACGAAAAAACTAAAATGCTTATACATCATTTTAATCTCCATTTTATGTTAATAATTTAACTTTTGGGGAAATTTTTTCATATAAACCTTTAAAATTTTAATGAATTACTAATATACTATATAATATATATATATATACATATATAGCTATATATAATATATTATATTATATAATATTAATATATATAATATAAATAATATATATATATATTATATATTATATATTATATTATATATATATATATATATATATATATATATATATATATATTATAGATATGCAACAAGCAAGTGTCATAGCCTAGAAGATTTAAAGTACAACATCAATCAATATGGATTTAGAGGTGAAGCATTAGCAAGTATTGTAGAGCTGTCAGGAATTGTTGATATCTCATCCCGTTATAAAAACTCGAGTAAAACTCTTGAAAAACTTTTTACATATGGAAAAGCCAAGTCTCCAGCATTATGCAAGTATAACAAACCAAGTTGTGGCACAACTATCACCATTCAAGATTTTATGTACAATATGCCTGTTCGAAGAAAATCCATCAAAGAGGCAATTGATATTGAAGTAATGAAATCAAATATTGAGCGAGTAATGTTGATCTCGCCTAATATTGCAGTTACTTTTAAAAATGAAAGAGTCGGGTGTAATATTTTAGAAATTCGTAAGTGCAAGTCTTTGCTCGAGGCCTTCCTTCAATTATTTGGTTGTGAACATGAGAAAAATATGGCAGAAGTTTATCATTCTTTAGATAAGTTTAAAATCACTGGTTATATTAGTACTCAAGCTCATCAAACAAAAAAACTTCAGTTTCTTTATATAAACAAGCGATCAATTCTGCAAACAAAGATTCATGCCTTATTGAATGACCTGTTAAGTCGCTCATCAATTATAAGAAGTAAAATACTTCCAAACTCAAATTTTCCTGGACCAGGAAAAGTTCCTTCAAGTCCGCCCAAAGGTTTGAAATTTTATGGTATTTTCGTTTTGAACATAGTGTGTCCTAGAAGTGAGTATGATATATGTTTGAACCCTAAAAAGACATTAGTTGAATTTCGAGACTGGGAAAAACTTTTAACCTGTGTAGAAGAATTAATTTTAAAGTTTATCAAAGAAGAAAATTTAACAATTTCACTTGATGATAGATTCAGAAAATCAGAAAAAGAAGACTCTATATCCTATTTTGAGACCCCCATTCCCCATAGTAGTCAAACTATTTTGCAAGCTTTCAGTAATACAAAACAGAGAGGAGATAAAGAAGAGTCCTCTAAACCGCCTTTAAATAGAATTGGCGTTTCAGATGGTATACCAGCGGTTTATAGTCTTCCAGCGAGACGAAGAACAAACGTTAATATTGCTAATATTAATGACTGCCAATCTAAAGAAAAACTTGATAAATGTAATATAGATTTAGTTGAAACTCATGAAGATTGCCCACAACCCCAAATTTCAAAAAAATTTAATAGCTCCCCAAAATATCAACTTAATTGTGAAAGGAAATCTCCTGCTAAAAATCTAAGTTCCTTGCAAGCTCTGAAGCATGTTGACAAAAACGTAGAGCAGGATAATAAACTTATCCATACCACCAGAACAGATCTGGATGGTATTGGGAAGAAACCTTGTTATAGCTCTCTCCAAGAACTTAAATTAGCCAACGAAAAAGATCCCAAGGATTATTATGTAACTCCAACTAATACTAATAAAATTATACCTTCAGTGTATCCAAATGTAATTAATAGAAGCATAGATGAAACTCTCGATATATATAATGACAAGCAAAATTCTTGTGTTGAGAAACCTTTAGAATCAGTTAAAGAATCAATGCACCTTGCATGTAATACTGTCAGTCGTACACTTGGTAAGCAGTATAAAGAAGGTGTTAAAAAGAAAAATATATTAAACTCCCTGCAAAATTATCATTTCAGTAAAATAGATAGGCCAATAAAAAATAAGAGTGAAGCAGAAACTGTCGACCTTCAAATTTGTGGTGAAACTCGTGCTAAAACTAATAATAATTATAATTTTAGTATTGACAAAACCAAGTCGAAAGCTAGGGAAAATAATAAATTTTTTCACTTCGACACTACAGAAGATACTTTGAATGAAATAAATATTGAAGATTTGCTGAATGATCAAAACTCCTTCTTCAACTTAGAAGGTGGTAGTAAAAAATCTTGTAACAGAATAGAAGTTGAATCTAGGTTTGACAGCCATCAAAAATGGAATTCTTTTACTGATAAAAACATGGAAATTCCCGTTTACGGTCATAGTAAATTGTTAACTGGAGAGAAACCTCAGAATGTAATGAATAATTTGTTGAATGACTTTAAAAAGCCAGAAATGTTATTAACGAATAATAATAATAATAATAATAATAATAATAATAATAATTTAATTCTTTCACCAATAAGAATGCCCCAAATTGACCTGGAAAAGAAAGATAGAAAGTCGAATATATCAGATAATTCAGGAAAACTTTTAAACCAGTGTAATGGTACGAAATCCAGTATTAATCATGAATTTGGATCTGGTTGTGACGCCACTAACACCCAGTCATTTGTGGTAAGGGATCTGGAAACAAAATCATCAGATAGGGAAAATCATTCAGAACCAAATTCATCCAACATTACTGTTCCTATAACAACACAAAACATTGAAAGTCAAACAATAATTCAAGAAAACAGTGGAATTGGTAAAACGCTTCCCTCAGAAAATAATTCTCTAGTTAATGGGAATAAATCAAATTTTAATATTAATGTGAGCATTCAAGAAAGCTTTGTTGTTAGTAACTCATTTGACAACAAAGAAAAAACTAAAAATTCTAATACCAGTAATAATAAAGGTTTTGATAATAACGTGAACTCTTCTACTAACAATACTATAATGTTTGAAGAGCTAGATAACTTCAGTTTTAGATTAAATTCGGATGTTGTTATGAAAGAAAGTGAGGAAATATCAGATAACTCTTTATCTTCTAATCTTAAAAATGATCTTCTTAACTTTATTAAATCTGATAAAACTTCTTCACAAGAGGACATAAGACAGTCAATAAACGAGAGAATTAAGAAATATTCTGAGAGTAGTCAAGTACATTTTGAAGGAAAGATTCTTCAAGTTGGAGGGAAGAAACAAGTCCATAGTTCTAATGCTTTAAAAACTAATGTTTTGGATTCCAAAACTGATGATGATGATGATCATAAATTAAGCTCTTCATTCCCAGAAAGATGCCTATACAATATAATCTTGTTAACAAATAGGCAGAAGCAGTTATTAATTGTCCGTGTCTCTCCATTGTTGCACCGAAGAATGTCTTGATAACGATGATGAAAGAGCTTTTATTCAACAGTTTAAAGTCGTCAACAACGGAACTCTGCATATGATCCTCCTCCTCCTGATCCGGTGCCAGAATGGGATTCAGATCAAAAGATGGGAGAGAGCGTTTTAAAAATTCCTATTACTGATGAATATGACCCTCTGGGTTTAGATAAGAGAAAAACTTTTGATACTTGCTTCTCATTAACACATGATTTCGATGCTTTTGCGCCAACAAAGAGAAAACAGCTTTCTGAATCTTCTGACTCAAAAACAAAGCGGATTAGTTTGTCAAGAATAACCTCAAAAGTAAAAACTGATCATTGCTCGGAACATGTCGAAAAAAGAAACGATAAAACAGATATTAGTAATGGTGATGTACATTATCGTAACAATGACCAATTATGTTTATCGTCAAAGATGAAAGAGGCATTGAATGAGTTCCTGATAGAAAATATGTTGGTGGATCAACCTTCGAAATGGGGCGGTACTACAGAATCTGTTTCATTGCCTTGTGAAGAGGGTAATGTTGCATTGCAATCCAAAGATTATTGGGAAATGGAAAATAACTTCCCAATGGATGCAGAAATTCTTACTTCATATGCGGAAAACAATCCAAGCTTTCTTACTTCTAAGGTGAAATGCTATAATATAATTCATCCGTACAAGTTTACAAAGGAGATGTTAAAAAATTGCAAGGTATTCATTGACATTCCCTTTTTATCCAACATAATTAATAAATAAGAATTATATAATATATATAATTATTATATTATATATACTATATAATATATCATATAGTAATTATTAATATATATATTAATTTATATATTATTATATATATATATTATATATAGTACGTAGAATGAGATAGTAATACGAATCAATACTATATATACTAATTTCATGATAATTATATATAATAATATTATATATATATATATATAATCAGTTATATATATACGTTATTAATGCCAATAGTCAGAGATTAAAATTTTAATTAGCTAATTGCCATTCATGAGACAGCAGAGCATTCTAGTTTGCCTCATAATTTATTGATTTTGGTTGATCAACATGCAGCTGATGAAAGGATTCAGCTTGAAAAGGTAATTTATTTTTAATCTGAAGATTAAAAGTTTTACAAATGAGTAAAAAGGAGGAAAGTTTTAATAATAGTATTAAACGAATATAATTTACCATTGAAGCTAAAAGGCAAGTCCGTATCATGAAAATTTTTAGAGATTTTTTTGACTTTTTTTTGAAATTGGGCTAGAATTTACATTGGTAAGAATTGTATTGTTTGTAATTGTAAATTATGTATATAACTGTACTTAACCTAATCCTATTTTATTAAGTGATCTCAGAAATGTTTATTATTATTAATTTATTTTTACGTATCTATCATAAAATTCGATTTATTTATTATGTGGTTAACTTTTAAACTTATTTTTAACTAAGCTTATTTTATTTAGTATTTAAACTTTAAAGACAGCTATATAAAATTATTTTTCTTGCTGCTCCGAACTTGTTTATCCTGTTTACCCCACGATACTCCCGCCAGTGTAAAAGGAGTCATTGACCTAAACGAAAGAAAGCAACGCCGACTAAATATCCTTGAACCCATAAAGTGCACCCTTTTTCGCAGCCAAACCACCCTTAGTGGCTGTCACAAACACCGCGACAAACCCTCAAACATCTGCATCCGCATCGCCACCTTTCGCGTAGCTCACTCACTCTTCTATAATACCGTATCTAAACCGACAAATAGCAGAATAAGCGTGTCCATATGTACCAAGCATATAATACATACTAAGTACAGTTCTTCGCGTTCGACCGTATGTTGCTTAATCTCATTCATACTCATGTACCTTAATATATACCTTATAACAAGCCTATTCCTCATTAATTTTTTAAGCTCCAATACTTTAGACTTTAAAATAATCCAATTAAATCACACCCTACCAAGTATATTATATTATATACTATATATAATATATATATATATATAGTAATATATATCATATATATTACATCTGAAGTAACTTGCACATCATACCATTTTGTTATCCAATTATCAGAAAAGTATCCTACATGACCAACACCATATATCACAATCATCTGCCACAAGCTTATACCCTATTATCCTGTGTTACATACACCTGTTGCAAAGTTCATAACGAAATACAGTTATTGTTCTTATGCTATGATTGGCAACTATTGTTAAGTTGGAGAAAATTTATATTACCGTCGGTCATACCACTTCAGAAACTCTCCTGGACCAGCCATGACCCCAGGTCATCGCGAACAAACCTTAGGCAAGAATTTAGTAAGAGCGAGCAAAATATATTATATAACATAGATTATATACTATAATACTATTAATTGACGTAGATGAGATACGTAGTTGATAGAAGTTATATATATTCGATTATGTTAAATAATAGGCTAAGAAAAGTTATGATTATATATATAATATATTAATATTATATATATATATATATATATAATATAATAGATATATATTATACTTAATATTAATTGTTGCATGACCTTCTTCGAGCTTTTATAAAACCAAACAGTTTTGAGAATTGTTACAGCTCGCAAAGTATCTACAAACTAAATGACGAGCTAGTGCAAATGTATATTAAGGTATATAAATATCATGATTTTAAAGTTTGTGTTTTTTTTAATAAAAAATTTCTAATAGCAGACGAAGGCTTTTAAGCATTGTGTATAAGATTATATATATATTAATATATAGAATATCATATATATATATATATATAATTATAATGTTATATATATATATATAGATATAGATATATTATAATATATTAGTAAGATATATGAATATATAGATATATATAAATATATATCATTATAATATTAGATTATAGATATCCATAAAGAGAAAATATCGGTTAAGTATTATCGCCATTAATAGTTATATAAAATATGTGATTAAAAAAAGTTGAAAGTGCACTTATTTAATCTTTTGTGCACGGGTAATCACTACTCACGATATTGCAAGCCTACATGTTTTCATTGTGTGCCTACGATGCTGCTCTAGAGTCCTAGAGTGAACAAGCGACTTTATGAGAACCAACTCGACAGAATGCTACAAACAGGCAGCTGTGTAAAGTATGATCAATAATACCATATTGGCGTGAAAAAACGGAGTTGAAAACATTATGTACAAAGATTGAGCGTCGTTGACTTGTGGCCATACTTCTCTGCGATCTTTATTGTTGTTAGCGTTTTTTATTGTTTTAGATTTCAATCAAAATTACAATATCGTGGTTGCATAGAGCTAGGGTTAATTTGCTTTACTATATGTATATATATATAATAATACTAGTGATGATTAGATGTGGAAGTATACTCAAAGGCCTCACTTGCACGACCTCATTTCTTCATATTTAATGAAATCACTATAGATCGCGGTTAAATTAGTCAATATATGGTGATGGGTAATTGTCATTAGTTATATATGAAAAAAACCCTAACGAAGGAAGAAATGTAAGCATTAATATTTTGATAGTATATATAGAGAACTACTCGAGGTTCGTATTATGGGAAAAGATAAGTTACCGTGGTATTATATATATGAGCTCGAGGAATAATTGTAGTTTTTTTTTATTATAGTAGTAGATAGATATATGCTCTTTCTGCAAGGTAGTAGAAAGGGGTGAGTGAGATAAAATATTTTTGGCTCAATTTACTTGGAATATCAGAGATGCAGCCATTCCATTTTTATCACAATAATTTTTGCACACTCTAAGAAAGACAAAGCACTTGAGATAAAAAGACATAACAATCGTAAAGATTTCAAAAATATAGTATTATAAGATAATACTAAAAAATGTTTTACAAAGGAATTATTTAGAGTAATCATGATTTAAATGCAGTGAACTGAGTCAAACCTGCGAGATACCGAGTCATATCTTATATAGATATATATATTTTTTTTTCAGAATGTATTTTATGACGCTCAACATTATTAGAGAAGCTCTCATTCTTTTAGTCCCGACACATCTCATTGTAATTTGGCTATCATGTAAAAATTTGTCACCTGGAAGGTAAGGTAATAAATGTTATTATGAGCTCAGCATATTTTTCAAATTAATGATTTTATGAACGAGAACTATTATAGAGTACTTGGGCGGATAATTTAGTATACTATAAGCTATTTTTTATCTAGTCCATCAGAAATTCCTAATCGAGTAAATATGTCAGGAAAATATTTTATATTTTTATAAAACTTTTTTAAATTAGTTATTCTTTCAGAGAAGAATATCATCCCTGTTAATTACTTTTTTTAGTATTAAAAGAATAAACAGAATATACTTCTCGAAAATATTTTATGTAAAACTTTTTGAATTAGCTTTACTTTCTTGAGCAACAAAAAATTTCAGTTACAAAAAAAACAAAAGCCTAGAATGAAGAAAAAGAAGATGAGATAAAATCTGGAGTATCCACTTTCATATCTCATATTCCCTCTGCCCCTCTGTGAAAAAAACTTCTCTATTTCAGTAAATCAATTCCATCACTCCTTCTCGTGTTTTGTTAGAGAGATCTTCATTGAACTATGCTGTAGAAAAAACACCGTAAACATAAGCATGTGACAAAGAAAGTCGGCATTCGTCTGCGCACCTGAATTATCACGTATCAGATTTTTATTTAAAATCTGAACAACCGCAGTTATATTCGTCATAAAAATCATTACTTTTTGTAGCAATGGAATATAAATTTTCAGGTCTGGGAAAACTGTATAACAGGAGAGTGGCTATGACGCCACATAGAAGATATAAATATCGATGCTTACGAAGGTTGACTGCATTCATTGTTCACAATTCGAAAAGGACCCTTATGGATCCGTACGCGCGAGGGTTAAGTGAGGAAAATCCACCCTAGGGTTTCACGGGACTGCGACGGACCGTCTCGATGTAGGGTTCATCCCCTTTGCCAGGTCCACAGCCAAACCCCAGCCATTCACTCCTATTATACACCTTCTCGCATTCCTCTCCTCCACCTTTTCCTTGGTTTCCCAGCCGGTCGATTCCAGCACATTCACCACTATGCACTCTGCTTAACCAACCGACTATCTTTCCATCCTTATCAACATGACCAAACCCATATCAAGCGTACTTTTCATATCTCTCATTTACCACTTCTTCACACCACAGCAAACTCTCTAGACACGTTCACTCTCATTTATCAATTCTTCTCACACCTAACTTCCCTAAGATTGTCATCTAACAGCTTGTACCGTTTATCTAAAAACCTCTATTCACACATTAGTCTCCCACTATAAAATTAATGAACACAGGTAACAACCATACTCTCATGTAGAAGAACACCTAGCACACTCAAACTTAGTCCTTTTACATTTACCAACGATTTAATGCACCAGCCACCTCTGCCATTCATAACTTTGCCTAGCTACACTCTGCTCATCCGTTCCCTTTCCACCCAACATATATCCTAAATATTTAAACTAGGATACTTGTTCCAGCTGCTCACCATCTAACATAACTTTAACCGAGGCTGTCCTCACTCACAGCCATAACCTTACTCTTATCTACGTTTACTTTCAAACCCCTCTTTTTACACACCCGGCCAAATCTCTCTACAATCCTCTCAAACTCTCTCAGATTCGCTACACAAAACCAAAACATCCGCAAATAATAGGTAGTTGGGATCGCTCTTCCCAGTCTCCATCATTCTAACACCAATTCCTGTCACACTCTAATTCTTTCATGAACCCATCCATATACAAATTGAAATAACAAAGAGACAAGACTCTCTCCACTATGTATATTAAACCAATCACTTTCGACTCCATTTATATTTACACCACGCTTCACTACGAGATACATAGTTTTTGATTCCATCTAGACCTACCACTAACACCAATATTCACTAACGCCTCTGCCATAGATTAGGCTTCCTATTAAATCTTATTAACGTCCTGTTGCTAATCGATAAGACCTAAGTACAATTTATTCGTCCTCTCTCTCATTTTCTCCACCATTGTTCAATGTAAAGATTTGATCAACACATCCTCTACCCTTCTAAACGCCACCTTGTTCTTCACCATCAGTCTTCAGTCACTCGACGCACTATTTTGACCAAAATACCAGCATCTATCTTCCTACAACACTCAATAAACAATCCAATAATCCTAGTTATCCCTTATTTCCACTTACCCTAATACTATATAACCGTACTACTACTGCTCTCCTCCATCCTCGGAACATATACCCTCCATAAGCTTTGTTATACAACTTCTAGATCTAATCAATCACATCTCGCCTCCGGTTCTTGATCATTCACCCGTAATTTATCTATACCTCCGATTATACCATCTCAACTCTCACTCTTCCCATGTACCTCGATCCTCCTTAGTATTGACCTCATCCCCAAAATAGCCTACTTCCTTCTTGCACCTCAAACCACCACACATTCACTATTTCACCTCTTCGATTACTGCCAATTTATGCAGATTTCAAGGCGTTCCCTCCACACTAAACCTCAGCATCCATTTCATCAGTTACGAAAGCCACCATCCCTATTCATTGATCATTGATGATTTCCCTTACTTCCTTAACCTTTCGCGCTTCTTCCCAGAAAAGCTTCCTATTCTTTTGTAAGTCCCTATTCATCCTCCTCCAAAACGTCATTTACCTTTTTTTTTTCCTCTACGTTAATGCATCTTTTAGTTCCTTTTTTCCTCCTTATAAATTTCAAACATCTTTCTTTTGAACCTCACATGGCTGTAGTTACATTTTCAAACACACGTCTTTTTACTTATAACTCTTGGATCACCTCTCATCCACCAACCCCTGAACATTCCTTACTTCCATACTTTAACAGATCCACATACTTCTTTTGCACTCTAACAACCGCTTCCTCATTTGCTCCCAGATTTGTTGTTCAACAAGTTCAAGGTGTTAGATGGACAATCTGTAGGGAGTGCTAGGTGTGAGAAGAATTAATGATTTACAAATGAGGAATAACGTATTAGAGAGTTGTGTGTGATGAAAGGAATAAAAATCAGATAAAAATGAAAGTATGTTGAGATGGTTGGTCCTGTGGAAGAGAAGAAGCGGTTGTATAGTATATGGTGAGTGTGTTGGAACCGACGGCTGGGAGACCGAAAAAAAGTGGATTGAGTCAGTAAAGGAATGTTTGCAGGAGGGAATGTAAGTTTGCAGATGCGAGAAGAAAAGCGTGCATCGATAGAGAGAATGGCGGTAGGGTTGTAAGGTGTATGTGTGGCCCCTCCCTTGGGGCCAGGAATAACATTCCCTACTACTTGACGACTTGACCATTTCTTAGATCCGTCTCCTCCTTACGGTCCCGTGGAAGCTCTAGGCGATTTTCTGATGCCTTTTTCTCATTAATATAATGGACTTTCTCCTTCCTTTTTCAATTTCTTTTCGTTTTCCGATGCATGTTAAGCGACCCTTACTCCCAATCTTGGCGAAAAATCTAAGTAGATTAGAAGACGAATGACTATATCATGATCCCATTGAGATACTAACTATAGTAATTGATAATAATGAGGAGGAGAGATGACAAATGCACCACTGAGGATAAGAGTGAACGAATAATTGCAGTACATTATTATAATAAAAATAGCATACTCAAATCTAACAAGTTTCCCAAAAAGAAAATATCACCGTACATTATATATTTTTCTTATGTAAGCTACGATATCATCCGTCAAAAACAAGTCTACTCCTCATAAGAAAACCTCAGTTGACAATTAGCGTTACTCTTATGGAAGAAACATCCTCCTTATTTATTAAACATTCATTGACCAGGTCAATACGTCGAAAATAACCTTTTTCGATAATTTCTACCCATAATTTTAAAATATTTTAACATTTGTCTCTTAACTCTTTGGAGTTATAATATGTGACGTAATACAGATTTTGGTGGTATCATAATCCAATTAAAAGAATCTTATCTCACTCTGCTTTCACATAATAAAGCAAAAAAATAAACAGTAGTAACTGAAAAAACACTTGAAATTATGAATACTACAAAAAGAAACAATCTATGTGCTCATATATTTCTCAAGCATTTTAGGAGTCATTACTGTTCGCCGAGGGAGTATACTTATTTCAAGCCAACTGTTTACTCACTACCTACGTACCATCTACCACCATCTATTTTTAATCTCAAGAAAGCTCTCTAACCAAAAAAACTTTAACCTTATACCTACTTCCGTTAATAGTTGCATCTTTAACGACCTTCTAAGTTTCGCACTTATTCCTAGTGACATGCCAGCACCTAGTAACCTCTCTTAACAAGAACTAGGTCCTTACTTATTGGAGCTCTTCATCATACTGCATTAACTTTCTGTCTTCCTCTATTTTGATTAATATACTTAATATACTAATATATAACTAATATTACTCTCATTATTAATAATAATCACTCTACTTATATATTATATATTCTACATAGTCATTATATTATTATTATTACTACTTTTATTTATATATATAGGCTTCAGTGCGATCGGAATCGATCCTTTTTTCTATTTTGATATTGTTACATTTTCCTCTCCCGAAGCCGAAATCCATAATAAATGGCCCCACACCTAAACAAACACAAAACAATTGGCATGTCAGTTAAAGATTCCTGTAACATTCTAATTACAGCTTACGGCACGGTGAATTTTAAACTAATCTCCTTAATAACCACAAATCACTAATAAACAGTCACAAAACATTACAAGAACTCTCTTCTCTCTCTCTGAAACAATAAAGAACTTTGTATTGTAGATCAAGTATCCCTTTGTTCTCTCAACCGTTCTGAGCTTTCACGCCTATCAATCAGAAAATATTCATATCTATCAATATCTATATACCTCTCCTTCATACTTCTATATATTTTTAACTTATACTAGAAAACCTACAACTGAATAAAAGTATTATCACTCATTAATCAATATATATATAAATAACTCTTATATATATAATAATATACCTACTACCAAACTAACTTATAATATACTATATATATTATCTACATCTATATACTCATCATCGATCTTTACTATCATTATATATCATACATTCTCAATATGATATGTCTGTTTCTGGGTAGCTTCTGAATGGAATCAAAAGTATGTATGACGATAGTGAAGCGTGATGCTAAAGAAAAAACTGTAAATGAAGAATGGGTGAGACGTAAAGAGCGAGGTAAGACAGGGTTTTTTGTTATGTCTCCCTTTGGTATTCAATTTGTATATGATGGCGTTATGAAAAATTTGAGGTGGGATGGCGAGGGAAATGTTTAGGAATGGTGTGAGAATGGAGCTTGAGTGGAGGTGCCCCTACCTATATAGCTGTGATGATTTGGTTCTGGTGGCGAATCTGAAGAGAGTTTGAAGATTGATGAGAGAATTGGCAGGGTGTGTGAAAGGAGAGGCTTGAGAAGTAAACGTCGGATAAGAGTAACGTATGGTGCTGAGTGAGGACACTCCTCACGTGTGAAGTTATGTTAATGGTGAGCAGCTGGGAAAATGTGTCTTGAGTTTAAATATCTAGGCTATATGTCTAATCTTACACACGGACGATGCAGAGTGTATAGGAAAGTTGTGAATGGCCAGGAAGGTGGCTGGTGCCATTAGAAATCCTGGGTGAAGCAAGGGACTAAAGTCTGTGAGGTGTGCTAGGTCTTTACATGAGGTATTGTTACCTGTGTTATTTATGGTAGTGAGACTGGTCTGGATAAGAAGTATAGATCTTAAAGTTCAATGTGTTAGTATGACAATCAAGTTTTGGTGTAGAGAAAGAATGATAAAGAGAGGAAGGAACGTAGAGATGTGGTGTGTGAAGAAAGGGGTAAATGAGAGAATAAATGAAAAGTTCGTTGAGATGGTTGAAAACACAGGGGATGATGATAGTAGTTGGTTAAGCGGATGTATAGTGTAGTGTGTTGGGAATCGGCTCGGAGAACGAAGAGAAAGTGGATTGATCGGTGAAACGAATGTCTGAAAGAGAGAAATGAGAGTTGCAGAGGCGAGAATAAGGTGCATAATAAGAGAGAAGGCGGGGTTTTGTATGGGGGGGTGTGGCCCACCTGGCCAGGGGATAACCCTTACATTGACATTTACCATATGAGTCCGTCCGCGGTCCTGATGCTCTAAGGGTGGATGTTCTGTCTGTGACGAGCTCTCACTAATTAATGTACAGAGGGGGCGTAGGCTGGGCTTTCTCTTCGACGTTTGTCATGTTCTCCAACTGCTTTTCTTTCCGATGCTGTAACAAGCACCTACCACCAGAAAAGAAGTGAAGAAAAGAAAAGAAATATATATATATAATATAATATATAATATATAATCATATATATATATATATATAATATATATATATATAATATATATATTATTATATTATAGTATAGTATATAATAATAATAGCACTACTCCTTTAAAAGAATTACATAAGACAGTATCGAAAATCACCGAACGCTACTCGTGCAACCCCTGCAGTTCACGTGTTAGCTAAAACTCAATAGAAGGAGCGCTAGTTTTTTTTTTTTTTTTTTTTTTTTTTTTTTTTTGTTTTTTTTTTTTACAGTTGTCACCACCAACCACGGGCAGAGCCCTTTCAAGGAGGGGGTGTGCACGCCTCAGAAGTCAACAACTAAAGAAATTAGCAGAATGAGCAAGACGCGGCTTTAAAGTGAGAGAGGTTAATTCAGCAGGAAACACAGAAGATGGAAAGGAATCCACAAGTGCTTTTTTTTTTTATCATGTTAATTTTCTTATATTTTAATTTCTTTTTATTTTTTTAAGAGGCTCCGAAGCCGACAGTGGACAGGAGGGGGGGACGGTCCCCCGCTGAGCCGAGAGACCCTGACTCCTTTCCATCTTTGCGATTTAATCTGTATTCTTAGTTAAAAAAAAAAAAAACTGTTATTGCAATCTTTAGCACTATTGCCTGAAATAATCGAAAAAAACGATTACCGTTCGTCGATATATATCGGTTAACTTCCTTTAAAGGACAAATTCCTATATATATATATATATTATATATATATATATATATTATATATATATATATATATATATATATATAATATATATATATATATATAATTATATATATATATATAAATATATAATAATATATATATATATATATAATAGTTATATATATATAGTATAATATATTTTCTTTCTTTCTTCACCTTCCTCTTGCCCCAAGATTGGGGGTATGCTGTACAAGCATCGGAAAGAAAAGCAGTAGTGGAGAACATGACAACGTCGAAAAGAAAGCCCAGCCCTATACCCTTTAGCTTCACGCGGCCGTTAAGTGCTAACCTGTCTCGGACAAAAATCCACCCTAGAGCCATTCAGGACCGCGACGGACCCTCACTATGGTAAATCGTCAATGTAAGGTTCAATCCTTGACCCATGGGCCACAACCATGCCCATACAAAACCCCGCATTCTCTCCTATCATGCACCTTTATTCTCTCCTCTGCCAAACTCAACATTTCTCTCCTTTAGACATTCGTTTACCGTCTCAATCCACTTCCTCTTCGGTTTCCCAGCCGTCGGTTCCCAACACACTCCCACTATACATTCGCTTAAACAACCGACTATCATCCATCCCTTCCACATGAAACAAACCATCTCAACATAACTTTTCATTTATTCTCTCATTTACCCCTTTCTTCACACCAGACACTACTCTCTAAACTTCATTCCTCACTTTATTAATCTTTCACACCTAGCATGCCCCAAGAGTCCATCTGAAACATTGAACTAGATCTATACTCTATATTCCAGACCAAGTTCTTCACTACCATACATTAACAAGGTAACAACAACCCTCAGGCAAGAACTCTAGCCGCACTCAAGACTTAGTCCCTTTACATCACCAACGATTTTGCACCAGCAAACTTCCTGCCATTCACAACTTTCCACTACACTCGCATCATCCGTTCCCTTCTCATCCACACATACCCAAATATTTTAAACTCAGACACTTGCTCCAGCTGCTCATCATCTAACAGAACTTTCAAACTGAGGACTGTCCCCACTCACAACACATAACCTTACTCTTATCTACAGTTACTTTCAAACCCCTCCTACATACCCTGCCAAATCTCCTCTACCAATCCTCTCAAAACTCTCTCAGATTCGCCACAGCAAGCCAAATCATCCGCATACAATAGGTAGGGCACCATCCACTCCTCTCCATTCTCCATCATTCTAACACCATTTCCTGCCATCCCCACCTCGAATTCTTCATAACCCCATCCATATACACATTGAATAACCCAAAAGAGAAATAACACAACCCTGTCTCACTCCGCTATTAATCCAAACCAATCACCATTGACACCATTATTCTTACACACGCTCACTATCGCCAACATACTTTTGAATCCATTCAGAGCTACCACCAACACCATATAGTCACTATACCTGCCATAAAGCTTCCCTATTAACTCTATCATTAGCCTTGTGTAAATCCATAAAACCTAAAAATTATTCTTCTTCTCTTCTTATTTCTCAATCATTTGTTTCAATTAAAGCATTTGATCCACACATCCCTACCACTCCTAACGCACCTGGCTCACCAACCAGTTCCCTCAGTCAACTGCGGACGCACTTCTTTCAACCAAAATCCAGCTTATATCTTCCGTACAGCACTCAATAAACTTACTTCCCTTTAACTTCTACAAATCTCCGTCCTTTTCTCCCACCCTCTATATAAGTACTATTCAATCCGCTCTCTCCCAACTCCCTTGAACTATACCCTCCATAAACGCCTTATTACACAAACTTCCAAATCCAACATCACCATCTCGCCTCCGCTCTTATCATTCTCACTAGTAATTTCATCCGCTATCATACCGCCAATTACATTCTTTCAACTTCACTCTACCCACACCTACTTCCTCCCTTTCATCTAATAACCCTCATTCCCCAAAACCCCTCCTATTCCTTCTTGCACATCAAAAACCCTACACACTATCACTAACACACACAGATACTTTTATTATATATCAATATACTATACTATTAGATATAACTAAATCTTATACCTATATATATATATACTATATATTATATATACTTACTAATTAATTATATATATAATAAAATATATAACTTAATTATTTCACTATAACTACAATATATATATATACTATATATATATACCTATTATAATATACTATATATATATACATATATACATATAATATATGTACTTTATTAAACCAGGTGGAAAAAAATTTAAGCTTTGAAAAAGTTAGGTACAAACTGGGTAAAAGGCATTTCTTGACCCTAAATCTATGAAACAGAAAAAGACAAACCTTTTTTGTAATGGTGGAATTCTCAAATATACATTTAATGAAATAAACAAAAAAAGTTAAAAAGGAATTGATTATCTATTTTTTGGCGCTTCCAATTCTAAGCTTATAAAATGTAGTAACCTATAAAATTTAGTTCAGCATTAAATTTTGATGTATCTCACGTAAGTTCTTAGATCCAATGAGACGCCATGAAACTTCTTTTTTTAAATTAATTAACAAAATACGTAGTGGCATACACTTTGCCACGAATGCATTGCAGACCGCCCACGAACTACCATGTGCTCCCGGAAATACTGTTCCTAAAACTTAATAATTAATTCTTTTTCGTACAACAATGAAAGATCGGCATCTTAGCGTAGGTAAATAAATCTGAGATAGCATTACCAACCCTCCAATACTATTTAATTATTGGCTCCCTGGTTTAATAAAGACCTCTTTCTCTTCTCTTCTCTCCTTTTATAATATATATATCATACTATATATATACATCTATATATATATTAAATATATAGTTATACGTTTAATCTTATACTATCATAAACTATATAATATTACTATATACAATATAACTATACTATATTATATTATATGTATATATCATATCTTTCTTTCTTCTTCCACCTTCCCTTGCTTTGCCCCAAGCTTTGGGCTACCCACTACTCGCGTTAAGGTCTCTGATACTATAGCCATTCCGGCAAAAGTAATAGCCCTCATAGCGACAACATGATCAAGCTACGTCTCTACGAAAAAGAAAGCCCCAGTCCCTTTACCGCCTCCCCTGCCTCCTGTCCATAATTACTGTGGAGTTCTCGTCACAGACAAAAACCTCACACCCAGAGGCTCAACTTGGGACCGCTGCTGACGGACCCTTCACTGTATAAACTCCCGCTTCTCTATTGTAAGGTTCATTCCCCCTGCCCAGCGTGCGCCCACAACCAGCCCCCCGATACAAAACCCCGCCATCTCTCCTACCATATGCACCCTTTACTCTTCCCTCTCTCCAAACTCTCATCATTTCTCTCCTTCAAGACATTCGTTCACCGACAATCCACTTTTTTTCTTCGGTCTCCCAGGCCGTCGGTTTTCCCCAACACATCTCACCACCTATACATCCGGGCTTATAACCAACTTCCTCACATCATTCATCCTTCCACAT